>JASAOA010001516.1:0-15130 GCA_030849815.1 Vickermania spadyakhi | reverse complement strand
TTGTTGATTGGTTTTGTTGCTTGAAACTTCTGTGAGGTAAAGCATTGTTGTTATTTTATTTTATCTGTGGAGTAAGTAGGTTTTGCTTTTTAGTTGCATTGGATTTGGGAGTTGAGGTTTGGGCGTTATTTGTACTTGGGTGTGTTACGTTTGCTGATTACTTTGGTACTTGTCAATCTTATTGTAGTATGTAATTTGCTGTTTAGGTTTACGTGTGTTAATTGGTTGTTTAAGTGGGTTTATTTATATTGCAGTGTGTTACCACGTGATGTTTGTTTATTTACGATGATTTGTACTGCCTGCTTGCTTAGATGGGTTATACGGTTAGGTGTGTATTACTTTGATAACAGTTTTGTGTTTATATTTGGGTCGTGTTTCATTTTTTGTTTTGATACTGCTAATCTTTGCGCTGGTAGGTGTGTAATTTGTGTGTTGCTTGTGTGTTTTGTGTTTATAATTTGCAAGTGGGTTGGATAGCTGCGCATTTATAAGTTTTGTTTGAGGTTCGGGTGGAGATGGTTTATGTTGTGATTTATGTAAATTGTCCTACATATGGGTTTTGTGATTACTGTGTTTTGGGGTACTGGATCTGTCACAACTGCAGCTTTCGTGTGTGGTGGAGGGTTGATATAATATAGTTGTTTTCCGGGGATTACGGGTTTAGCTGCAGGAATTTGTGGGATTTTTGGGTGTTTTTGGGTTTTATTCGGTATTAGTAGTGGTTAGTTGCTATTTTGGTGTGTTATTTCGGCGTTTTTGCTGTTTTATGTTGTGTTTGTTGAATTTGTTTTTAGGGTAGTAGGCGATTACATACCTGCGTGTTTTTGATGTTGTTTATGGTTGATTTGCTATAGGTAATAGGTTTGAGGGTGTTCGCGCTACAGGGGTTTGGTATATTTGCTACTTTACATGGTAAATTTGTTTGCTTAGAGGGTTTGTATAGGTTGTGATTACTTCCATGTTTAGTTGGATTTAGTTTGTTCCGTTAAAGCTGCTTTGTGTAAGATCAGTTGTCTTGGTTTTAAATTCTTAATTTCTATCTAGATTAGATTTTGATTTCTTTCGAGTGTTCGTTTGGGCCTTATGATTGTTAGTTTGCATGGATTTTTATTTAGGGTTTACAGGTGTGTGTATGTTGTAGTGTATTAGGTTAGGGTTTGTAAGTTTTGATAGATGCTGTGAACAGGCGTACACCGGTAGTTATTGTATAGAGGCATATTTTGTTTTGCGTTAACTAATGTGCATTTAAGATTTTGGTTTGTTACTTGAATGTCGGTTGTTTGGGTTTCCTGCGTATGTATGATAATAAGTGTTTTAGATTATTTGTGGTTTGGGTTGAGTATTGCTAGGGTTTTATAAATTTGTATGCATATGTTGATATACTTTGGGCTACTCAAATTTGATCTTGACATACGTAGTTTAATGTGTATTGTGCTTGCAGTTGGTAGGCTTGCTAGATTACTTAGGTCAGTGCGTTACGTGAAGCTAAGTTTGATGGCTAATACTTTGTTAGAATTTGCTTGTTTTGTTATGGGAGGGTTTATGTTTATGGGTTGGTAAAGATTCTTTGCGAGTTAGGTTACTTGCTGGTTTTTGTTATGGTTTAGGATTGTTGTCTTTTGTTTCTTGAAGTGTGTTTTACGCTTTGTTTGATTTGCTGGGTATGATTTGATTGTATGGTGTGCACAGATAGGGATACTGTAGTGATGCATAACCTACTACGCAACGCTTACTTATTTGGTTTTGCTTGTTTTAGGTGGTTGGGTTATGTAGTAGGTCGTCAGTTAATTGTTAATTTAGTGGGAATTACAGTGCGAATTTAGGTATTTTATTACTTGGGGTGTAGGTACTTGCATGTCTTTGGGGTTGGGCTAAGTTTGTTTTATATTATGTGTTAAAAATGGGTTTGGTACTTTGGGTTGTGGGGTTTGTGAATGTTGTTATTGATGTTTGGTTATAGTTTTGTTTGGGAGTTTTAGGTGGAATGTTTAGTTGTAGGTGTTTGATTTTGTGACGTTATATGCTAGTTTAAATTTAATATGGTTATAATATTTAGAGTTTATGTGAACTGATATGTTAGGGGTGAGGTTTATAGTATTGCAGGTTTGTGGTTTGGTTGTTTATATGGTGGGTTTCTTTCGGTTTGTTTTGTTGTTTGTAGTATATTTACGTATTAAATCGAGTGGTTACTTATTTAATTTGAGTTCCTACTTTAGGGTTATTGTGTGGTGTTGTTTCGTAGTTGTGTTTTACTGTGTGAATTTTCTCGGGTTGGGTTTTTTGTAGGTGCGATTAATTTCATAGGTGTGGTTTTGGGGTTTAGTTTGTTCAATACTGTTTTACTTGTAAAGTTGTCTGGGATGAGTGGTTGTAATGTGCGCTGTGGTAGGAGTTTCGATATTTAAATTTAGATACACATTAAACTTTGTAATATTAATTTTTGCATATTCGTTGTTCGGATTATTACTTTGGGTTTTTGTTATGGGCTATATGTGATTGCTATTCTTAAAGTTTGCAGTTTGTGTAGTTTTTGGGTTTGTTTTAGTTTTGTGGATTGGTTATATGGATTTAAATTTTGTGTTTAGATTGCTGTTGTGGGAGGGTGGGGGTTGCGTGTATTGTGTGTGCTTCGCTGTTTTGTGGTGCGTGGGTAGGTGTGCTGTATGATTGGTTTTCGTTAACTTTTGCTTGTAATGTTAAGTGTATTGCTTGTATAGCTTTTATGGTACCTTTGTGAGTTGCTTGTCAAATAGGTGTTTAGGTGATGTTTTTACCGTAGAGTTGTTGTAGTTTGGCTTGCTTTGGATATTGTTGATGGTGTTGCTTTGCGCGTTTTACGGGTGTGTTTGTTTTACGCTTTTGTTGTTTATATTATGCAGGCTTTACGGCGCGCAGATATATTATAACTTGGGGGTTTTGCTTACGTTAGATTTTGCAGATGTTTAGATTGCATGGGTAATTGTTTTAGGATTTAGTTTTAGTGGGGAGTTCGGTTGCGGCGTTTTGTTTGTATTAATTGTAGTTATTTGTTTTGTATTTTGTGTATTTGGGTTTGAATTTCTTTGGGTTTTTGGTTGTCTTTACGTGGAGGTGTATATGTTTAGTTTTATAGGTTTGGGTTTGGTGGTTTTGTTTTCTTGGATTTTGTACGATATGGTTGGGTATTTTGTATTGATTTGCTACGATTTTGTTAGAGGCTGTGGGTAATCTTAATATTTTGTAGCGTATCTGTTTTACTTCTGTACTACTGTATTGAGATAGTTTGTATTAGTGCATTAAACAATGGGGTTTGGGTGATTGCATAGTTTGAGACTTTATTTATAGTGTGTGGATTGGTTGTTTTGTTTATGGGCATACAGGTTGGAGGTTTGTAGGTTTGCTTAACGGTTATATTTGTTGCATGTAATTTATAAACCTTTGGAACCTTAGTTTACTAGTATTACTTTTATTTGATGGTTTTAAATTTACTTGTAAGTTAGATTTACAGTATTATTGGCTTTATGTAGGTTTTAGATTTGGATAGTTTGGGGTTTATAGGTTATTGATGTTTACCTTGTTTGTGGGTTTTAGGTTTTTGAGGTTGTTACTTGTTGGTTTGTGATTTGATGTATAATTGGGTTTTAAGGATTTTGGTTTGGGTTGTATTAGGCATTGGTTTTACTCGTTAATTTTCTTTGGGGTTATGATTCTGCGTTTCCGTTGATGATAGATTTAATGGTACTTTGTATTGTAAGTATGCTATCGATAATTAGATACAATTGCTATGGGCTTGTTTGTAATAATGTACGTTTTATGTGACATTGGAGTTACTACTTTTGTTTTTATAGATCTAGATGGTTTACTTTGGTTGTGATTAACTGTTTTATATTGGTTTACATTTCTTTAGTTTAATTGTTTACGACTATGCGTTATTGTAGGGTGTTAATGGTTGTGGCATTATATGTTAAGGCTATTGCATTTGTATTTTGTTATAGTTTCATTTTTTATACAGGTCTGAGTACAGCTTTTTTGTGTGGGTTTGGTGCTTGAATTGACAGTTTTATTGATTGTAGGTTGTTTAGATCGGCAGGCGTTTGCTTTGGTTTGTAGTTGTAGTAGGTAATTGTTAGATTTGTGTCCCTCAATATAACGTTAAATTAGTTTTGGCAGTACTTGATAGATCGCACTTTGTGGTAGCGCTGTTTCTTCGACATTATTGCATTTGGAGCTGCTGGGTTTACATAGTTTTCGATTGGGCGTTTGGTTTAGGTCTTGTTAGCTGTCTGTTTTTGGGTTTACTTTTTTTCTTTATTTAGTGATTATTTCACCTTTCTGGGCTTCTGTTGTGTTTTGGGCTTTGGGTTAAACTGCAGGTTTGCTGTCTGCTGGAGGGTTGATATAATATAAGTGCCTTTATTTAGATGTTAAATGTGAGTTTTATGCTCTATAGTAGATAGTTTAGCGACTATTATATATCGGATAGTACCTGAGCGGGGTTGCTTGCGGATGCCGGGTTTTCCTTGTGCTTGCTGTTTGTTTTAGGATTTGCAGTTTTGGGGGTTTTGTTGGGTTTATTTTGTGGGATTGCGAAGGTTGTTGTTTAATGCTGTCGTATAGGGTTTGATAGTATGGAGATGTCGTTGTTTGGTGATTGGAACGTGCATGGTTGTGTGGGGTAGTTACATACTTGGTTGTGGTGTGTTGGCTTCTGGACATAGATTTGTGTAGTGGTTGCTTTGCAATGGTTTGTTTATACTTGTTTGGGGTTCCGTATATTTGATGAAAGTCATTTCATGTGCTTGTGACTATTTTGCGCTTGGTGGCGGCATAAGTTGTCTTGTGGGCATGGTGTATTGTGTGTTGTGTGTGCATGCATGCATGCTGAGGGATTTGTAGATTTTATTGTGAGTGATGTTTTGTTTAACTGTGGTAGTGTGCATACGACACAAGTGCGTTTCGGTGTGGGTTTGGGTATTTTAGGTTTTGGTAGTTGGCTTGTGTTTTAAGGTTCTGTATTTACAACGGGTTTGGATTTATAAGCTGCTTTGATAAAGTCTTATATAAGAATTGTTTTGCCGACATTTTTGTTGATTGGTGGATTGTGATTGTGGTATAATTGTAGTTTTATATTTGTTATTTGGCGGTTTATAATTGTGGTAGAGTTTTGTGTAGGGCTGAGCATTGCGCTTGTATTGTGTACTTTTTGACATTGGTTTTACTACGCGTTGGTAAACTGATGCATGTGACTTTCTTGTTATTCTGTTGGTTATGTGTTAGTTGGGTAGGTAACTGTGGTTTTGATGTGGAGTTTTATGTTTCTATTTATATGTAGATTTGTTTATTGTTTACTTATGTAGTTACTTGAATAGGTTTGTGGGTTTACTTGCGTATTTGCGTATTTTGCTACTTTTGCTTTTGCATGATGGATTGTTGCATACAGATACTTCGATTATAAATTGTGTATAGTTGTTAATTAGAGTTGCGTGTAGGTCAGATGTTTTCGATTGCCTATTAAACTGTAGTTTACTGATATTTTGATTGGCATTTGTGGTTAAATTGGATGTGTTTGGTAGTTTATCAGTTTGCCTTTTACCAGGGCATGGTATTGTTGCTTAAACATTTTGATGCTTGTTTTGTTTTGAGTTTTAGTTTTGCTTTACATATTAAATGTTTGCTAGGAACCTGTTAGATTTGGTTTACACTAACTAGCCACACTGCCTGTTATTGTTTAGAATTTATTGTTTATTTAAATTGCAGGTTGGTATTTGATGTTTTTACAGGATCCTTACATGCTGCTAGATTTCACTTTATACTTAATGTTGCATGGTGTGTGTTGTTTTCATATAATGCGGAGAGTGCTTAAATAACCAATGTGAATTTGTAGTTTTGTGTATGTATTAGTTTGTTCACGTTACTATGTGTTGTGTTCCTTTTATATGTTTGTACGTTTACTTATTTTGTTAGTGTGGCGGCGGATATTGACTTGTAGTGTTTAGGTTTGTTTAGGGGTGGGCTTTGTGGGCGTTAATTGTGTTTGTTATTTGTTTTGATTTCGAGTTTGTGGGCGTGTTTGTAGACTTGGTACTTAGGGTAGGTTTGTGGATTTTAATACTTTTCATGGTTATTATGGTAATTAATGGTAACTTCTCGAGCATTAGATTTATTTGGATTGCCGCATATAAACTTTCTGGTTTCTGGGTGTTTTTTGATTCTGGGATGGGTTGTAACCCATAAGTGTTTGTTGCAGGTTTGGGGTATTGCAGTCTTTTATTTTGATGTATGTGTACGCGTGGTATTTAGTTTATTGGTTAGTATGTTCTGTTTATAGATGCTAGGTGTTTCGTTTAGGGTTTGGGGTTTTAGTTATAGATCTGGGTATATTACATAAGGGATTTGGTATTGTGCTATTTTTGGTATAAGATTTGTTGGATGCAAGCTGCGTTGGTTTTTATATTTAGTAGTTGCTTGTTGCGTTGTGCTCTGCTTGTTGTGGTTGGGTTTATATGTATTTTATGTAGATATTTGTATTCGTTGGAGGTGTGCCTTATATGGTTGCGGAGTATGGGTATGTGCGTTGTGAATTTTAATTATAGTATGTAGAAGGCTCCACTTTTCCTTGGGTTTTTGGGTTTGATTATTGTTAGTTTCGGCGATTGGTTTTGTGGTGAATTCATTTGTGTTAAGATTGGATTTTACGATTGTTTGCGTAACTTTGTATGTAATAAACTTTGGTATTGCTGAATATAGGTTTGGGTCTGTTTGCAGATTTGTATAAATGTTAGGATTTTGGGTTGGACCTTTGTATTTTGCTTGTAGCATTGAGATGTTGTTACATCGCGGATAGGTTTGCTATTTTGTTTTGTTTTGGTGAACTTGTGTTTACCGGTATTACCCGATTGTATGTGTTGTTAGATAGGGCCTGTCATTATAGGTTTGGTTTTGTGTTTATAGGTGGGTTGTACTTTACTGAGTTGAGGGTTGGTTTGGCTGTTGGTGGGTTTTGGGAGTTTGTAGATTTACATGCAAGTGTGAGTGGTAGTTTTGGTTTGATATTTGATGTTTTGTGAATTGATTTAGTGTATTGGCATAATGATATGTTTACGTTTGGGTTTATATAGTTTGTGGTGTGTTTACTTTGTAGTTGAATGCTGCTTTAAGTTATTGTTTGTGTACTGTAGGGATGTTGTTTACTTGGTGCTTAATTTGATGATTTAGAATTCGTAATATTGTATTAGTTTTTCGGTTGTATATGTTATTACTTCTATGTGTGAATTTAGTGGTTACAATGTTTAGAGTTGTTTGTTTCAGGCTTATATTGTTGGTTTGAGTTGAGTTTACATTTTGTGTTTGTGTATACGCTGTAGTTTTGCTGTTTGTAATGAATGTAAGTGTCATTTGGATACATTTAGATTTACTTAGTGGTTGTGGTTTACAAGGGTTGGGTTGTGACCCAAGTAGTTGTATAGTTTGTTGTGGGAGTTTTGGTTTGTTGGGTGCTTCTGATTTAGTTGCTTGAATGTGCAGTAGTTAGGCTTGCGGAATTGGCATACTTTTACTTGCTATGCGTGTTTTATTCGTTATAAGCTTGTAGTTTTGGAGTTTGCTTTTGCGTTGCTTGTGGGTTTGTAAGGTTGTTATGTTGTTGTTTATAGTTTTTAGGGTTTAGTTTGATTTGGGTTTGCTTTTCGAGGTGTGCGAATAGTTTGCTGTTGTGTTACTTGTGTTTGATATATATGTATTATGCTGTTCTATTGGTTTCTATAGATAAGTTTGACTTAGGTTTGGTTTTCGAAGCTTCGGGAGTTTGTTTGATTTGATTGTTGTGTTTCCATGGTTTGTGGGTTTTCGTTTAGATTTCTCAGCTTTGGGTTTGGTTAGATTTTTACCTGTGATCTTTTAGGATTCGTCGTGCTTAATTTGCTGGTTGTTTGCTAAATTATATTGTTTGTTTGTAGAGGCATGCAGATTTTTGACGTTTTTGGTTGTATGCGTAGTTTGGGCATGTTTTATTGTGGATTTATTTTAGGGTTGAAAATTGCGCCATTTTGCTTGAACTGCGTAATTTTGGTTGCGTGTAGGGTTGATATAATATAGTAGATTGCTGGGTTAGGTCACATTTTGCGAGATTTGGGGTTTTTGGGTGTTATTTTGTTGTGAGTTTGGGTAACTGGGGTTTGGTATATGGAGTTTCGTTGTTTTTTGGGTATTTTGTGTAGTTTTGCGTAGGTTTATTGCTAAATTTGATTTTAGGCTAAAAATTGCGAAGTTTTGCTTGAACTGCGTAATGTTGTTGGTGTGTAGGGTTGATATAATACAGTAGCTGGCTGGTGTAGGTTGTGTTTTGGGGTTTGAGGTTGTTGAGGGTGTGTTGTTGTGGAGTTCGGAGTTGCTTTGGGTTTGGATTCCAACATACTATATAGGTTTTGAAGACTTACAGGAGGGTGTTTTTTGTGGGGGTGACAATTGGTGTTATACTTTAAGTTGTTAGGGCATGCTACGTTACTGGAGGGGTAGATTTACGTATTTTTCTTGGCAGGTGGCAAAGTTGGTAATTGCAGGCTGTGGGTGTAGGTTGTTGTGGTTTTGATTTAGCGTTGTAGATTGGCTGTTGTGTTCTAAATTTATGGTTACGATAAGAGGGTTTGTAGTGGTTTGTTCTGGGTTTCGCTTTGAGTAGTTGTGTATGGCTGTGTTTGGCGTTTGGTTTTGGTTCAGTATTTTAACTTAGTTGGTTTATGACTTGAATTTACAGTTTGAGGAGAGTTGGGTATTTCTGTTTGTTCTGAATTTGGTTTTTCGGGGTTTGTGTTTATTTGTATCTTGTCATAGGGTTTGTCTACATAGGTTCGACATTTAGACTGTAGGTTTCCGTAAGTTGTGATTGTACGTTATATAGTTACGTTTTGAATTGCATGTTGTTCGTTGACTTGCTTTAAATTTTATTTTGGTTTAGAGTTGTAGTCTGGGTGTATGGATGTTTGAGTTTGGGGTTAGGGTGTTTTATTTCGGGTTTTATTCAGTTTGCCACTGTTTGGCGCACAAGTTAATTTTGGATTGTATGTTGCCATAGGATTTGTAGTTTAAGGCTTTGATTTTAGGTTTCCCTGAGTTGTAGTTTTAGGGTTTTGCACAGTTGTCTTTTAACTTAATGAATTTGCAATGTTATTATGGGTTTCGCGTTTGTGGGGGTTGTGTTGTTTTTTATTTTGTTTGTTTTTTGGCAATATTTGTGGTACCGATGATTTTTGCGTTTTGTGTCAAGAGTTGTTTGAATTTGGATTGCAGGTGTTTTATTTCCGTGGTGTGTGCTACGAGGTGTAGGGTTTACGCATTGGATGTGGGATAGTGCATTAGTTTTAGTTTAAGATGGATTGTGTTGGTTGCATAGTTTGTACTTTGTTATAGATTTTAGGTTTCTTTGGGGTTTTGTAGATAGATGGTTGGTCGTTTGGAGTTTTATGGTCGGTTAGTTTTTGAGTTTGATTTATGTGTATGGGTATGCTGCAGTAACGTAAAGTTAAGTTTAGGGGTGTTTGATTGTTAGACTTTCTTTTAGTATACTGGTTGGGTTTGTTGGGGTTTAAACCTGTATTTGTACTTCTTGGAGTTTGTTGGTTGGTTTCTTGGGTGATGTTTTGTGTGTATTTGGATGTTCATAGCGTTCTGAGATGTGTTGTTAGGTATTGTTGTTTCCCGTTTTGCTAAATGTTTATACATAGCAGGGATGTGTTTTGCGGAGGTTTGTGTGATGTGAGTTACTGTGGTTTTGTAGTTGGGGTATGTGGTTTTAAGGATCCTATATTTGCTGTTTGGGGATTTGCAATTGGCTATGGGTTTAGGGGTGTTTGTTTGGTTATGGTGATGCTTGGTCTCTGGATTTAGATTTAAGTTTTGAGGTTGTTTGAGTAATTACACTTACATAGGTTCACCAATGCCTTGTTTTGATACTTGTTTGGGTGGTTGTGTTTTGGGTTTTGTGGTTATTATTTATATGCATAGATATTAAGGTAATATTTCAGATGTGTATTATTATTTTGGGCATTATGATTTACAATATTTGGAGGTGCTTTTAGTTTAGTTGTGTGCTTCCAGAATGTTCTTTTATTGGCAATCTGTTTTGTATGTTTTATACGATGTGTTTGCGGGTTGTATACACTTTAATTTTGTAGTTTAGGGTTTTACGTGGAGGATTGTGTAGGTGGGTTTTGCTTCCGGGGTTTTATTTGATGGGTTGGTTGATTTAAATGGTCCATACATAAGGAGTTTAGGTATTTTGGAGACTTTTCATGATGCCGTGAGTTGTTAGTTAGGTTTTGGCTTTCGGGGGTTTTTGTTCATGTTATTTGATATGTTTGTTTTTTATAGTTTTAAGTGCTGTATTTGTAGGTTTGATAGGTTAATTGCTTGTAGCTCGTATTTGTTTGTTTAGACTTTTTGAGTTTTGTAGTTTGTTAACTAGGTTGTTGATTAGTTTCTTTTTGTGGTCGGAGTTAGACTTTGGGTTTGTTGTTTAGGTTTAGAGATTGCAGGGTTTGTAGTATAGGTTTGCGTTATGAGTTTCACAAGTTTGGCGTTTTGTAGGTTTTTGTGAGTATTGCTACTGAATTTGTTAGTATTTAAGTGTATTCGAGAAGTTTTGACTTTAAGATTATAAGTTGCAGATTGTTGGGTTACTTGGTTATTTAGGCATTTGCTGATCGTTTTGTTTGTTAGTAAAATAGTTGGGTTTCGTTTTGTGTATTTCATAGTTTGTGCAGTAAGCTTTATTAAATTAGTTTTATTTATATTCCATGGTGAGTGTTTTGTGTGTGGTTATATTTGTTTACTTTATATTTAATTGTAATATCACTTATCTTGATTTCTTGTTTTTATATATTATTACTTAGAGTTGTATTCTAGTTGCGATTTTATAATTGTTTGGTTTTAGAGATTTTGTTTTTAGTTGTAGTTGTGTGTTTATGTGTGTAGGTGGGTAACGTGTTCTTATTTGTATGGATTGTGGTAAACGTTTATGGTTATTAAATTGTAATTTGGGTTTGTATTCTATAGTATGTGGGTAGGTACTTTTAGGTTCTATACATGAGGTATTCGGATATTTTCATTGTTTACTGTTGCGTTTTTTGTTACGGAATTGTTGGAGGTTTCCATATTTGAGTTGATTATTTTAGTTTTGAGATTTTGTAATCTGGTTTGCAGGTAGGTTTTGTGTTTGTTTTGTGGGTTGGGTTTGCGGTTACTAGTAGTGAGTTGCTCTACTTGTGATTGTTTATGTTCTTTCGTTGTTAATTTGTGTTGCAGGACCGGGTAGGTTTGGATATTGTTGTGTTGTAGGTTGCTCTATTTGATTTGTTTTGGTGGGTTTGCTTGTAGTACCGGATTTTAAGAGCTCTATTTGGTGGGTTAATCAGTTACTGTGCGTTCTGTTTTTTCGAATTTGTTAGTATATTCATGAGTTGCGGATGCTGCGTTTCTGAGGTTGGGGTTTACTTTCGCGGAAGTTTAAGGGTTTTGGTTTAATTGTTGTGTTGTTTACTTTACGAGGGTTCCCTTTTATTATGCAGGTAGTTTGTAGGTTTGAACTGCTATTTATTTTTGAGGTTTGATTAGAACTTAGTTTTCATTTAGTTGCCGAGAGATTGTTGTTTTACTAGGGGTGAGTTTGCTGACGTTTTAGTTGTGTAGTTTTGCTGATATTTATGTGTAGTTGCATAAGTTTGTGTTCTCATTTTGCTTTGAGTTTGGGTTGCGAAGGTTGGGTTTTGTTTTAGGATTGTAGGGGCTGGGATAGCTACTTAGATTTTGTTTTCGTAGATTTGTATGGTTATACTGATTGTTAGATTGCGGTAAGTAATATGTATTTGTGTTTGTAACATGCCACTGTTTTGCTTTAAATTTGGTTGTATATGTTGGCTTATACTGTACTTAACCTGCAGGTTTCCTGGTTCCTAAGGGGTTGATATAATATACGTAATTGCCGTTAAAGGTCTTTTACATGGAAATATTGTGTTTTTGTAGGGTGTGGTTAGGGTATATGGTATTCTGGGTTTTTGTTGTTACATTAAGGGCTTGGGTATTGTAATTTTATAGTACGTAGTCCGGGCTTTGATCTAAGCCTGATTTTCTTGTTTAAACTTGTTGTATTGTGTATTTTTTGAGGTTTGGTTTTGTTATTGGTTTGCTGGGTTGCTTTTGTTTTGGTTAGTGTTAATGTCTTTAGATTTGCAGCATGGGTATTGTTAAGGTTTGCTTTTGATTTATTCACGAATTAGCGGCTGTAAGGTTTTGGGACTTCTAAAGGTGCTTGGGTTTGCGACTTGTGTTGTAGTTCGCATACAGTAGTTGTCTTGGGGCGGGAGTTTTGTTTAATTAACTTATATGGGTTTAGTATGATTTGGTTTTGAGAGGATTTGCATTTGAGTTGTTATGTTTTCGGGGTTTAACGTATTTGATGTTGCGTTTTTACTTATAGTTATACTTTGCTGGTAGGTTTTTAAGTATATGGGATACTTTGCGCTTGTTTACGTTTTTGAAGGTGTATTAATAAGCTTTAATTTAGTTTGTGTATTTGGTTGTACACTTGCTACTGGTTGTAATTGTACACCGTTACGTTTGCATTTGCGTTTTAAGGGTTGTTTACGGTTATTATTGTTGTTTATAGGCAAAGTTTGCTACAACGGATTTGTTGGTGAGGTGCGTGTTTGAAATGGGGATTTGCATAGGCTGTTGGTGCTTATAGTTCGATGTGTGTATATTTAATGTTGAAGAGCGGTTTGCTTTTAACTTTGTAATGAGTGTGGTAGTAGGTATTTGTGTGGATTGTGTAATTTGAGTACGCCACACGCTTGCTGGAGTGTGCTTGTGGATTAATGTTAACCAGTAGTTTCTGTGTAGATTGGGATTTTAGTGGATTTTGTTGATTAGATTTACTTTAGGGTGGAAAGGTTCTATTTGTGTATATGGCATTCGTTTATTACGCTTTAGAATTGATTGTTATATTATGTTGGTTACGTGACTTCGATTTTGTTTTGTTTGTGTGGTTTGCCGGTTATTAGATTCTGTTGTAGCATACATACATTGTACGTTTACGTGATAGGTTGCTTACGGGGTGTTTAGTTTGTGAGTATTTATATCGTGGTTACTTGCTGGATTTATTGTATAGTTGGTGCTTTTGAGATCATTTTGATTTCGGACAGGGGTGATGGTTAGTTATTATTAGTTTTACGCTATTATTAATTTGCTGATTTTATATAAGTTACTTGCATTAAAGTGCTTACTATTTTGGGGTAGGCTTATGTTGTTGGTTTTATTGTTTCCGGGATAGTACATGTAAGTTTTTGGCAAGGATTCTTTTTTTGGGTTTGGGCAGAGTTGTTTTTGTATTTGGTTTAGGGGAGCTGATGTTATAGTTTGGGGTTTGTATCTTTGGGCATATATGTTTATGGTTTAACGTTAGGGTTTCTTTTTCTTTTTTGGGGTTGAGTTTTATTTGGATTTGTTATATGTTTGTACAGTTTCTGTGATTTCTGGTGATTGGTTGCAATAGCCTGCATAATTTTGTGTGCTTGTTAGTTTTTGTATTGTGGGTGGATCTGGGTTGTAGGTTTTAATACAGAATACTTACTTTGGGTGTTGTTTTACTATGTTAGTTTGCATTTTGTATGCATATTATAGGTCTTTTGGGACAATTTTCTTGTTAAGTGTTTGAGGTTTTGGTAGTTTTGCATATGATAGTAATTGTTTGTTATGTGTTTTCTATATTTGCCAATTTCGTTTAGTTAGGGTTAGGCTTGTGGTGTAGTATGGTTGTACCTAGTACCTTTTTGGGCATGTTCTGGGTAGTACCTTGTTAGTTTGTGTTTAATGTTATTTTGTTATGTGTGGTTCTTTTTGCGTTTTGGGTGAGGTGTTTCTATGGGTGTAGTAGGTTGTGTTTGGCGTTATTCTAATGTACGTATTTTTGTTGGTTTGATTTGTTTGTTTGGGGATTTGTGGGATGTAGGGGTTGCGATTAAAATATTTGTTTGTTTGTGCGATTTTGGTTTAGTTGGTATGGTTCTTTTCCGTGTGGGTTTCTTTGACGTTGTGATTTATATTTAATTTGTATAATTGTAATACCAAAAGAGCATTGTATTTTATTGTGTACTATTACTTTGTGATCTATGTTATTTAATTTGTAGTTTGGTAATGGTTTGTGTAAACGTTTGACATTTTTGTATTTTAATTGGTATTTTAGACGAGGGTTGTTGGTGTGGTGGGTTTGCATGGGTTTTGTTCAGAGTGTTATTAGGTTTTGTTTCTCTGAGGTTTCGCGAGTTGGTCTTTATACTGTGATTGTTGGTGTATCATGATTGCTGATTGGTTGTTATTGTATGTTTGATTATTGTTTGGAATGTGGACTGTGGATTTAGGAGGGGGTAGTGCTGTTTTATAGTATAGTTTATTGCGTGTGTTTTTAGTTTTTAGAGGTGTGTTGCTTGCTTTGTTTAATTTATATTTTGTTACATACTAGTTTGGTTACTGTTGACGTTTGTGCTTCTCAGAGTTGTTCTTGACTTGTGTTTTGGATGTTTTGTATTTAGATTGGTTGTGTGTGGTATTTTACTTTTACATGGTTGGTGGTTTTTGTGACTGATTGGGGTTTACGAGATGCTGGTTTGTGTAGGGTTTGCAGCACGTAGAGCGGGGTTACGTTTATAATACAAATACTATGTTTGTAGGTTTGTTTCCGCGTTTTGGACTTGTTGCTTTCGTGGTTTATGTTTGCTTTATGTGGTTGTGATATATGTTTGTTTTGTGTGCAAACATTTTACCTTATTTATGTGGTAGGGTTTGCAGCATGTAGAGCGAGGTTTGCGTTTATAATACAAATACTATGTAGGTATGGTTGCTTTTGCGTTTTGGGCTTGTTGCTTTCGGAATTTATGGTTGCTTTATGTAGGCTTTGATACATGTTTGTTGTGTGCAGGCAGTTTACTTTATTTATGGGTAGGGTTTGTACTTTGTTATATATGTTTATTCTGTGTTATGGCGTTGCATTTGTTGATTGGTTTTGTTGCTTGAAACTTCTGTGAGGTAAAGCATTGTTGTTATTTTATTTTATCTGTGGAGTAAGTAGGTTTTGCTTTTTAGTTGCATTGGATTTGGGAGTTGA
>JASAOA010001515.1:0-15129 GCA_030849815.1 Vickermania spadyakhi | reverse complement strand
ATGGAATATTGGTTGTTAATTGTTTTGTAGTCGTTATGATATCACCACACTTGTACGTTTAATGTTGGGTATTTAATTTTACATGTTTGTGATTTAATGGTGGGTTGTAGCTTTTGAAGTTTACTATTTTGAATTAATTGTAATATTATTTTTCGTATTTTTGTGTTGTAGTTATTACTTTATTTGAATATTATGGTTTATACTTGATATATTGTGTGGCAACAGTAAACTCACTTGTTTTAGATTGTAGTTTAGAGTTTCATTGGATATACTTGTAGTTGGTTATAATGTTGTATGTTTTGCGTACATTTATGTTTGTTTTCAGATGTGTAATTGCGCATTTTATGTACTTGTGTTATGGTTTTGTAGTATTGAAGGACATGTGGATTCAGTTCTGTATTTTGAGTAATTTATGTTTAGGATTTGGAAGATTTACATTGGATGCTTTGATGTGTGGGTTTTTAGTTTGATTTGGCTTTTAGATTGGGATTGCGTTGCTCGAGGTTGTGGCTAGTTGGTTTGCTTTATTACAGGTTTGTGCGTATTGGTTTTGTGTACATTGAGGCTTACACTACGTTTGGTTTCTTTTGTTTCGTGACTCTCTGTGTTGAAGTTTTGTTTCAAGTGTTTGCGTAGTTTAAATATGCGTTACAGGAATGGTTTTGTTTTATGTTTGTTATGTTTATAATTTTAGTATTTTGGTAGTTGTTTGGATTTGGGTTTTGTTTGTGGGGTTTATAGCGTGTGTGATAGCGTCTTAATGTGGGGATTGCAGTTTGGGATAGACTTGCTGAGCTTTGGGATTTATTTGGCTATTTTGTTACGTGATTTGTCTTGCCTATTATTAAATGTGCGTGAATGTTTAGTGGTTAACTGTATGCTGATTTTGATTTTTAGATTTGCTGCTTTGGATACTAATTATGTTGGTTTGTTACTTTGGATTGGCGGGTAGCGGAACTTTGTACTTGTAGTGCAAGGTTAGGGGTGTGTTTTACAGGTTTAAGGTTCACGCATTTTATACATAGAGGATCAGGTAGGTTCTTTCCGGGATGTTTTGTTTATAGAATTACGTCGTAGATACTTGTGCTGCTTATGCTTTTAAAGCATTGGGCGAGTTTGGTTACGGTTACTGCTGCTTATAGTATTTTCTTTATATTCTGTAGTTTTATGCTTTTATTTGCTGATGTTAGTATTGTGGACCGGTATGTTCTTATGTTACGTTTTACTTAAGTTTTGGGGTGTTTCAACGCGTTTGGTTTAAGTTTAATTTGTTTGTTTGGCAACAGTTTCTATTGCTTAAATGATTTGGGTTTGTATAAGGTTGATATTTTGGGATTTTATATTTGTTATGGGTAGGGTTTGTTAGTTCCTCAATATCTTGGTTAGAGCTTCTTCACTGGACGTTAGTTGTTTTGCATGGGTTTGTCATTGGTGACATTTACTGTGTTATGTTTAATTTTTGTGGTGGATTATTACTGATTTGTAGATAGCTTAGAGTTTGCTTTTTAGTGGTATTTTATAATGTTCGTTATGTTTTCGTGAGGTGTAGTTAGTTAGGTGTTGTTGGTTGTATATGGTGTTATTTAAGTTACTTCTATTTGGAAGTTGTGACATGAGTATTTGGATTTATAGGTTGTAATGTCTTAATGTAGGCTAGTTTAATATTGTATGTTACACTTGAGTTCCTGGTGGCAAGTTGGGATATGGTGTTACATTTAATGTTTTGCATGTAGGTAGTTGTGTTTTCGGGTTTACGTTATAGACTAGTAATATGGGTGTGTTAGCTCATGATTTACAGATGGGTTTCGGAGTTTGCTTATAGTTGTTAGGTTTTGATTTCCGGACACTATTGTGGATTGGTTTTGTACTTTGCGTAGGTTTGCTTTCCCATGATTTGTTGTGGAGGGTGGTTTGTTGTACTGGTATTAGGGTTTGTGGGTTTGCCTACTGATTGTGCGTTTCATATGGAACTGTATTGTAGGTTGTAAGTAGGTTTGCCTTTCCTATGGTTTGCTGGAGTGGGATTTGTGGTTATTGGTACTAGGTTTGCTTGGGCTGACTGCGGATTTGTATGTTTCACGTGAAAGTGTGTTGTGGTACGGGTGGACTTGCTGATGGCGATGTTGGATTTTGTTTTTTGGGGTGCTATGGTGTACTATGGATTTGAAGATCCGTTGTGCGGAGGTGGTTTTGGGTTTGTTTATTAATGTTTATTATAGTATTGATTACTTTGTTAGAGGTTTCTGCTTTACGGATTTATTTGATTTTGATATTTCATTTTACGTAATATTAATTTGCAGGTATAAAGATGTTTACTATTACTTGGTTTCGATATGTTCTTTGCGTTTTATTTATGGCATGATCAGGATTGGTAATTTGTGTTGCTTTTTCGTATTGTTTTAAGTTGTTGTAGTAGCTACATACTTTTAGGGATTCACTTGAGTGGTTATGGATTTATAGGTGCCTGGATTTGTTTATAAGTTTTAGATTACTTATTGTTTACTTAGGTCGAGTAGGGGTGTTTAGGGTTGCAATTATTCTTAGTTTGCGTTTAGTGGTTGAGATTTGTGGTTTTTCGACCTGTTCTGTACATTGCGGGAGTTTTGACTACACCTTGTATAGGTTGAATTGTTTTCATCCCTGTTGATTTTGGTAGACTGCCTTATTTACATTAGTGTTTAGTTGTGTTGTTTTTCGTTGGCTGGGTACGTTTGGGTTTGTGAGATTTGTTGTTCTAGTTACACATGTTTAGTTTGGGTTTTCTTTTAGGTTACGTTTGGGTTTTCTGGAGCTATGCATTTTGTAGGCGATTTGGACCTTTTTGGTGTGCGTATTTGTTTTGTGGTTCATAGACTTGTACTTGGGATTTTAGGTTAAACTACGGTATTTTCGTTGCATAGAGGGTTGATATAATATAGTATTATAGGTTAGATACAGGTTGTAATGAGTAGAACCGTTGTATTTAGCTAGTTTCTAAGGAACTTTGTACTATACTGTAAGGTTATATTGCTTGTGGAGATTGGTAACTGTGGGTTTAGCTTAGTTGGTGTAGATTGTTTACTGGTTCGTAGTTGTAGATTTGATGCGTCTTATGAGTAAGCTCGCTGTTTTTGGGTGTTTTAAACTGTTTTATGTTAGTGGTTCAAGTTATAGGTTTGGATGCGTGTTTGTGAGGTTTCTTTGAGTGATTAATTGGTTGCAGGTTTCGGTATATATAATGTGAGAGTTGCTGCGTATCTCCGAAGTTTTAGTATTTTAGTTTGAAAGACTTTGTGTTTCGGGTTTTGGACTGCTGTGGTAGGTATTGTAAGCTTCACAGGCAATTGTATTTGTTGTAGGTGTTACAGTTTGGAGTATTGCTGGAGGTCGTACTGCTGGATAGTGTTTGCTTAGGGTGTGGCTTTGCAGGGTGCGTGTTTCTTTTTATGTATACGATAGTTGTATTGTATATTTGTGTTAGGGGTTGGTGTTGTGTGGGTTTAATAGATTGTTTTAAGTCTTTGAGCTTGCAGTTACACTATGGTTGCTTAGGCGCTTGTAGGTTTGTTTGTACACTTGAGTTTTATTCATAGAATTGTAATATTGCACTTTCTTTCTTCTATTGTGAATTTATTACTTTACCTTTATGATTGTTAATGCTGTTTATAGACTTGTATTGTGTTTTGTTTGCAGTGTAGCTAGGGTTTTAAATGTAGTTTTACATTGTTTAGTTTTGGGATCATAGTTTCGTTTTGTGGCTGTTTGGTGTGTAATTAGATTTGGGTAGCTGTTTTGTGGTTTGCTTGCCGATAGATTTAGTGTTTGTGCTTGTTTATTGATTTACGTAATTTGTGAATTTGTGCAGACTTGTGGGGTATTTGGTATGAGGGGGTTGTGTTGTAGCTTATGTGGTTACGTGTTTTGGTTGTACAAAGCCTATGAAGTACTATACTTATCGGTGGATAGTAATGTTAATTGTTTGTGTAGGCATCTACAGGTAGTTTCCGGATAACCAATTGTACGTTGTCTTTTTATTAGGTATGTTTGTTTGTTGTTATTTGTTATGGGTTTCTTGCTATTGTGATTATTTAGATTTATGTTACGTATTTATTGTGATTTTATGGAGTCTACATTACTTTGTGGGTTATAGGTTGGTTGTGGGGTATTTTAGATGTTTAACGTGTAGTGTATACTTACTGGCGCTTGTTTTATAAATTGGTGGGCACCGTGTGCATGTGTTTAGGGGAATAGGTTGCAAGGGTGGTTGTTTTGCGTTACATGTATTACGCCAAGTTGTTTGCAACTTATGGGTGGTTATGGTGGAGTTGTTACTATTGGCTTTATTGTTTGGTTATTTTGCCTGATTTGTGGGAAACTGTGTATTGTACTCGATTAACTAGTGCTGGCTGCATAATTCTGAGTGAACAATTTGTTTGTGTTGTGTTTTATACTGCTGTTTGGGGTTTGATGTGTTTGTTTTATTATGTGGTGCGGTTAGGCTGTGCGATTTACATGATTTTGGAATATTAAAATTAAGGTGTTATTTATAGTGTTTTGTTGGTTGTTTAAATGGCTTAAGTGTTATTTGTTGTCGCTGATGGTTTGCAATAGTTCTTGTTTACATGCTTTTGTATGATTGTTTACTTGAGTACTACCTTATACTAAATTGTAATAATAATAAGAACCCATATTCGTGCGCCCCAAGTTATTACTTTAATTCTATGATGTAGCTGAGGGTTTGCTTTTGTATTTCCTGTATAGTTGTGCGTTGGGTAACTTATTGGCTTTAATTTTTGTGGGAGACTCGTTGTGGTTTAATTTAATATTTGCGCAGTTATTTTGTTGTAGTTGTTTCGTTGGTTGTTAGTTTAGATTGTTGGTTATTTTAGCTGATAGTGTATGTGGGTATAGGTGTAGGCTTGCTTTTGATTGGCTGGGGTTTAATTGTATAGTTTGACTAGGTGATTGTTTGTTTGCTAAGGTTGTAGGTGTTTGTTATAGTATGTTTATTTTATTAATGTTTGGTGTATTTTATATGTCAAGTATTATTGCGGGCATGCTGCGCAATTGTTTCTTGTTACGTTTTGTGGTAAGTTTGTTTTATGTGATAAGTGTTACTTCGTGGTTAAGGATGTTGTAGATATTATAAGTTGGTTGTTAGGTTACATGTTTGCGTTCGGGGGTCAAGGTTGTGTATTTGGTTTTCATTTGCATATGTTTATAGGTTGAGTACTTGTAGATTATAATTTGTAGTTCAGGTAGAGTGTCTGGTTTTGTAGATGTGTTGTATGGTGCTTAGTGCTTAATGTTTTGCTTTGATTGTTTATTTTATGTTGGTTTGTTTTGGGGTATTGTGTGAGATTTTGTGTACCCACTACTGATTGTTTACTTTTACGTTGTACCAATAGGTTTTTATTTGTATACTTTGGGGTAGGTTGGGTTGCTGGGTACTTTTTATTTTGTTTCGTTTTGTTTGTGAGTTTTGGTTATTGTTTGTATTGGACCATGTGTTGTTTCAGTTTTAGTACAGCTGACTACATAATTGTGTAGTTATGTTTGGTGTGTTTTTGGCTTGTATTGTAATTTGGATGTATTTGTGTTTCGCTTATGGGTTGGATTTAAGTACAGGAGTGTTCTTTTGTTGCTGGCGGATGTAGTAGGTTTGTAGAAGTGTTTTGCTTGAAGTTTGTTGCTTGAAATTGTTGGTTGTAAGGTTGTATGTATTTTTGATTTGTTTTACAATTTGACTTTTAGATGCATACTTGTTTGTGTAGTTTGTGGGTTAGATGTGTTTGTGGGTATTTAATGCTTTACGGGTATAATTTAAGGTGTTTTATTTGGTGTACAGATTTTGTGTGTTTGCTGATACCTTGAGTTTGTGTTTGTTGCGTGATGCTCTGGGGTTAGGTTGTTTGCTTACGTTTAGTTTTGAGATGGGTTTTGTTCTATTAGTGTCTAAGTTTTGATTTACGTTGCTTGCAGGATGTTTTTGGTGTCGATTATTTTGTTAGGGTTTAGTTATACCTGTTTGTTAAAATGAGGTTTGTGATGGTTGTTTTAACGTGAGTTGTTGGTTTGATGTGGGTTTAGGATTGTTTGTTGCTTGTGCTTGTGAGATGCAGGTGTTTGGTATGTTGTTTATATATTGTTTTTTTGTTTTTTGATGTCTTATATCTAAAGTTTGGGTACGTGAATTTCTTTAGGATTTGTTGTTTGCTGAATAGGATTTTATTTTGGATATTTTGTTAGATTTAAGAGGTTTTGGTGTTCCTTATAGTTTGATTCGTTGTAAGTTGTGATTTGCGTATTTTGTTTAGTGAGTTCGTAAGAGTTGTTGCTCTTTGAGGTTTTGTTTCCCTTGGTTTGGTTTTAGTCGGGCTTTGATTTGGCTATAAGTTGTGGGTACCTGTTTGTTTTGGGGTGTATAGGTGGGCAATTTACTTACGTAAATGTTGTTGCATTGTACGTAAACTCCTGTTCGAGGTTGTTTGGATTTTGGATGGTTTTTTGGGCGGTTATTTAGAGGTGTTAAAGTGCACTATTTTGGGGTGTTTTTTTGACACCTGCGGGTAAACGGTGTAGTTAGGGGTTGATATAATATAGTTAATTCCCTGTATTTAGGGATTTTTGTGGGTTTTGCTGATTTGGTGGATTTTGGGTTTTATATGGATAGTTACTGGTTTTGTGCGGATTTCGGGGGTTGTTGGGCAATTGGTTGCTGGACATAGTTAGTTTTACCTTTGTTCTGAGGATTTGGGGTGGTTTTAGTGATTCGGCTTCTGGGGATTTAAAGATGTTTACTGATTTGTTTGGTTTTTGGTGCCATTTTATGGGTTAATGACACATAAATATTTGATTTGTGACTTTTCCGGGTTTAGTTTTGATTCTCATTTTTGAGGTGCTGTTAGTATGCGGAATTTTGCTTGTTTTTGTATTGTGTAGACATTTACATAGATTTGTCGTTTCTTTGTTTGGAACGCGCAGATTTTATGTTACATGTTGTGTGGTTTCTGGTTTTTGTAGGTTTTTAATTTACTTGTCATTAATATCTATATGTTAATTTGTTTGCTGTGTTCTTTGGGTTTAGAGATTTCTTATGCTAAATGTAGTCGTTTAGATTTGTGTTGTAAAATAGGAGGTTGCGTTTTAGTTGTTTATGTTTACGTGGTTTAGGGTTTGTTACTTGTTTGAATGTCGTTATAGTTTACTTGCAAATGTTTTGTGTATGGAGTGTTGGTGGATTTATGGTACTAGGGTTGCATGTTAAGTTGTTAAGTTTAATTTTAGTTGGATACGTGTGTTTTGATGTTGGTTTTGGTTTGGGTATTTACGTGCTTACTATAGTTATTTAACCTGGTATAGATATGCTTATTATGTCCATTTTTGACAGATAGGTATTTATATGTTTGTATTTACGTTTAGATATGTTGACTTTTATTTGTATTTTATGTAATAGTATTAACCGTTCATTAGGTATGGTGTTATTACTTGAATTTTTATGTGATATGATAGGAGAGTGGTTGTTTTGGTTTAGATACATTTAAGTTGGTTGTGTGTTATTTTGAGTTGTTTTGCTTGTGGAGAATTGTTTTGTGTAACTTGTGTAGTGTACTTTTATGAACCTGTTTGACGATTTGTGTGAGGGTTTGTATAGGTTTCTTTTCGCGGTGGTGTGTTCCGTTATGTGTAGGTAAGGTGTGGTGTGCCTGTTGTATTGATTTGTATGTTTGTTTTACTGCTTTGTTGGGATATCGTTTATTGGTTGGCATATATTTACGGGTTGCTGAGGGTTTATTGTAGGTTGTTTTGGGCAGTGCGTTTGTACAAGTTCTTGCGATGGGTTTTGGGTTGGTAAGTTTGTGTTTACTGGCAGGTTTGCGTTTGCTTGTATGTAGTATTGTTTAAGTTGAGTTGGGTATCATGTAGAGCACTTTGCTGGTTTTGGTTACTTTGTGTTGTTGTGACTGTTTAAAGCTCGTAAGTTTTGTTTTATTGTAGTGGTATTTTATACGTTTACATTTAATAATATTGTAATAGTGTTCATACATTTGTTAGGTATTTTAGACTATTACTTGGTTTATAAGTTTAGTTATCTATTTGCTAATGCTTGAGAGTGGGTTATTGGTTTAGAGTTTGCTTTTAGTGTTTATTATGAAGTTTTTGTTGTTTGAGTTTTTGGTTAACGTTTGAGATTGTACATATGTTTTACTATGAGTGGGCTTTGTGTTTTTGCATCCTTTTGTTTAACATTGCTTGTACCTTTGGGTTTGTTGTTTGGTGGTAGCTTTGTACGGGTGCTACTATGTATTTTTAGGTGTCTTCAGGGTTTGAGTGGATTTTACATGAGTGTGTTTGTTTGAACGGGTGTGTGTTTGATTTTAAACATTATTGTGGTTTACTTAAGGTTGTAATTACATATAACTTTCGGTATAAATTTGCTGTAGGGTTTTAGTTTTATAGTTGGTGTGTAGGTTTATTTTAGTTTGTTCGGATTTTTGTGTTTTTGATTTTGACTTGGGTTTTACGGTTGTCGGTCTTTGAGTTTGTTGGTTCCATGATGTTTGCATGTCGTAGTTTTGGTGTTTGATGTAGAGGTTTGAAGTTTGTAAATTTGCTAGGGTTTATGGATAGTTTGCCTGTTTTGGGTTTTGCTCTTTGGGTTAAATGGACTTTGCTGCTGCATTATATGCTTCCGAGTTGTTATTTGTTGTTGTGGTTTTGTTATTCCGTAATTTTGCTATTTATGTTGGTTTTAGAGCGTTGGATTGTATTGTACTTTTAGGGATTTGTTTAATTAAAATGTGTGTTAGTTGTTGTTCTGATTATTATGTAGTTGTGTTTGCTGTGCAGATTTGGTGAGTGGGTTTAGTTATATTGTTTGCCGGTATTTTGATTTGCTTATGTAGGTTTTAGTTTTAAGTTGTATATGTGTAATTTTGCGCATTTGTGGTATATGTTATAAGGGTGGTGGGTTCAGTTGTTTACCTGCAAATAGATTTGCCGGCGTGAAGTTTGTTTTGGAGTTGCTAGTTGATAGATGGGTTTGCTGATGCTTATGGATGCGGCTGGTTTTTGTTAAGCGGTTATACTACATCCGGGTATTGTGTTGTAGAAATGGAGATTTGTTATCATGAGATTTCGTAGTTTACGTTAATGATATGTAGTTTTAATATTATTTTGGTGTTATGTTGGCTTTATAGAGTTATGCTTTTCCTGTTGGTTTTGTTGTATATTTGACTTTGATTGTTTGCTATGTTGGTGTTTTATATTATAGATTTAGTTTTTGAACTTAGATGATTAAATTCTATATAAGTATATAAGTAATAATGAAGGTTTATATTTTTATAATTCAATATTACTTTTCTTATGTGTGAATGTCGTAAGGTAGTGGCGTGAGGTGTTTTGTGGATGTAAAGATTGTTCTTGTTATTTCTTTGTTTTAGGTGTTTTTATTTGTGTATCTGCGTATTCTTTGCATTTGTTTTGTTTATTTGTGTATGTATTAGTTATAGATTTGTAGGTAGTGTTGTAGCTTATATTTGTGCATTTTGGGAGCGTGTGAGTTTTAAGTTGTTCTATTTGCGTGTGTTTGTTTGTTTGGGTGGGTTAGTTTAGCATATGGGAGTGTGCATTGTAGTTTGATTTAATGATTGATGTAGAACTTGTTTGCGTTTGTGGATACTCACTTCAATGGTTTGAGGTTTTAGTCGATTAGATTTGTTTGTATTTATGATGGACAGATATGTTAGGGTAGTTGGTGGTTTGTTGGTTTTGTTACTTTAAGTTTATGCATTGTTTTGTAGCATGCTGTTTTGTATTTGTAGTTTAGATTTTTGGTTTCGGAGTTTGAGTTGAAGGTTTAAGCTGGACTGATTTGGGTTATACCTAGTTGGGATGTTTTGTGTTCTTGTTTTAGGTTTAGGTGTTGGTTGGATTTCTTTGGATTTTATGTTTACACTGCATTTTTGTTTGCTGTGGAAAGTTGCTTGTTGAATGGTTGTTTGCCGTTTATTTCGGTGTAGGCTTGTGTTGTGTTATTTAGAGCCGCTATTGTACTTTGTTGCGTTTATGAGTTTTAAAGCGGGGTAGGCTTAGTTTGTATAAGAGGTTTTTAGGGGGTGGTGAGTGGATTTGTGATTGGTATTTTACTTGACGGGTAGGTGGGGTTTACGATTCGGGCGTGATGTGGGTTTGTGGGTTTTGCTACACTGTGAAAGCTTGCTTGCCGAATGGGTTGTCTGCCGGTTATTTCGGTGTAGGATTGTTTGTTCTGTTATTTAGAGCCACTGTTGTGCTTTGTTGCACGGTGAGTTTTAAAGCGGGTTAGGGTTAGTTTGTGTAAAGGGTTTTTAGTTGGGGTGAGTGGGTTTGTAGGATTGGTATTTTACTTGGGGGTAGACGGGTTTTTGCGGTCCGGGATGTAATGTGGGTTTTGTGGGTTTTGCGGAACTGTGGGTTTTTAGTGTTGTGTAGGGTTGATATAATATAAGGGACTTTTGTAGAATTCGCTGGTAGGTTCTGTTATAATAGGTATTTTCGCTATACCTGGGGTTGCTACGAATTTATAGCTTTAAACTGCGGTATTTTTGGGGTTAGTGGTATTTGAGCCTGGGAACTGCGGGTTTGCGGTGTTTTATGGTGCGAAAGGTTTCTGTAGGTATTGGTGAACTTTCTGCGGAATTGGTATTTTGTGTGAGTATTGTGGGTTACGTTTACTATGGTGTAGGCGTAGTATTTTTGGGTTTGGGTTTGAGGAGTTTTGGTTGGTATAAACTTAGATTCATGTGCTTTTGGGTTTTTGTAAACTGGAGTTTAAGTAGGTTTGGATTTGTAAGTGTGTAGTGCTTGGGGTTTTACTTTTTACTTGCAAGTTTCGTTGTTGTTATTGTGTGCGAATCGTATGTTTCAGGTTGGATAATAAAGTTTACGTTTTTAGATATAGTGTAGGTTTATATTTTGTGTGTAATTTGCGTAGCTTTTATATGTTAAGGTTGGTTTGGGATAGTTGCGTGGTTGGATTCTTTAATATAGATTTGCGGTATTTTGCGCAGGATAGTGTGTTGTTTGTTAAAGGTTTACTTTATGATTCGTTAGCACTGAACAGTTAAGGTTAGGATATGGATTTGGTGTTTAGGTCGTAAAGATTTACGATGTTGGTTTTTGTGTATAGGTTTTTGGTGATGTACTTAACATTTGTTTACGAGTTTTAATTGCAGATTTAGATACAATTGAGTATGACTTAATTACCTTTGGTGTTTTGTAGAGTTGTGGATGTGTATTGTTAAGGTTGTTTTTATTTACTACAATGTAGGTTTGTAAGATTTTGTGCTGTTTTTACACGTGTTACTAGAAGCGCACATGTGTTTGCATTACACTTGTAGTTGTGGGTTTTAGTTGAAGGTGTTATTGTCTTCTGGGTAATGGATACATTGTAGTTACGGGTTATACTTGTTGTAGGGTTTTACGTTTGTAGGTTTCCTACTAGTTTGTACAGCTGGTTTAATTGCTTGATGTGTGGTTTATAGTTAAAGTTTGTAGGGTTAGCTTGTTAATTAGGTATTTGCTAGCTACTTGCAAAGTTTAATATTCGAATTGGTGTATAGGTTTTCGCTAGGTTTCCGTTTAGGAGAACGCAAATATGTTAGTTGTGCACGTTGTGCGGGTTTTGTAGGTGTGTATAGTTACCGCATTTTACTTTGATTTTTTGTGGTGGAGGTGTATACCACTACCATTTGTTTTGGGGTAACTTGATTGTTAATTGTTTGTGCATTTAGTGCAAGACTTTGTATTTAGGGTGCAGGTATTTTGACTTACCTGTATTTGGAATTTTCGTTTAGATGTAACGCATTGGTACTTCGTTATGTAGCTGTTATAATTGTTGTTTGATTACTATGAGGGTTGTTTTGATTTGTATGTTTGTGCAGTTGGTATATTCTGGTAGTTGGTTGTTAGTATTAGTGTATACTTTCGGAGTATGAGTTTTTATTTGTTTGTTTGTTTTTAGATTGTTGGGGTGGGGTCGATTCTTTGCACGGACATGTGTTTGTTTAGGTTGGTTTTGATGTACTGTGTTTTAGGTAAATGTTTGTTTAGAGGTTTAGATATTGTTTGCGTTTGTTCATGCATAAAGGGTAGTTCGTTGTTATGGATATGATTTATGTTGTATTTTCTTGTTTTGGTTTTGATGGGTATGTTTACTGATATTGTTCGGGACTTTACTAAAGGGTGTTTACTTTCAATTAGTTACTTTTGCGCTTCCGGTAGGTTTGTGTGAGTACTACGTGGTTGTTTTGTTCTTTAACATTGACTAATGCGAGTTCTTTTATTTTGAGGTTTTGTGAGTTGCTATTGTTAAGTTGGAGTACTCATATACTTCATAGGTGGGTTATGCTGTGGGGTGTGTGTGAATTATTTTGTTGCGCGATGGTTATAGTAGTGATAGTTGTGGGTTTCGATTATGGGTGTTCTTAGGGAGGGGTTGCTTTTAAATTTAACTTTTTGTGTGTTGTTTTGGTATCTTTGTATTTATATACAGCTGTGTGGCTTTGAGTGCACTTGATTGCAGGGTGTGTTTTCGCTGTGTGTGATTTGACTATCTGTAATATTATTGATTTGAAGTTTTTGGTTTTTGAATTATTACTTGTACATGTTATATAAGTCAATTTTAGTGCGTTGATTTTAGTTAATAGGTATGTATTTTATTTGTGTAAACCTTTGTAGGCTTTGGTTTTGTTGAGTGCTTTATTTGTAAGTGATTTTGTTTTTAGTTGTGTGTAGTGTTTTACGGTTTTTTAAGATGGTTTGTGGGTGTATGTTCATTTACTTATTGCGGTAAATAGTATTTGAGTTGAGCATTTAGGTTGCTATACTTTCAGTGGGGCGTATAATTGTGTTGTTTTGCCGGTACTTTGGTAGTGTGTGATTGAGGTTTATTTTGGGTTTTTTAGTTTGTTACTTTGGGATATGGTTTGTGTGTTTTGGTTTGTAGGTTTGCTTTGGTGACTTGTTTTGTTTGGTTGATTTGGGTGTTTTGGGCATGTTAAAGGGATTTAGTGTAGAACTTTGTTAGAATTGTTAATATTTACGTATATTTTATGATTAGTTATGGTTATTCGTGTTGTTATAGTGGTTTGTGTGGGCTAAGGGTGTGCAAGGCAGACTGATATTTAAGTGTATGATATATTTGATATTAAAAGTATTTTTATTTGTCCATAGGGGGTTAGGACATACTTGTTATTGTTTGTGTGCTTTTGATAGGGTTTGTTGTGCTGTATTTATTGTTTGTAATAGTGTGAGGGTTTGATGTTGGTTATTACTTTGATTGATCATATATTCTGATGTGGATAATTGTGTTTATGTGTTGTTGTTTGGGTTACAAGGTTGTTAATTCTTTTGTAGGTGTTTTTGTAATTACTTATATTTGGTGTACGTTATCGTTAATTTAATGTTGTATTTGATTTTACGCAGGGTTGGTTATATGAGTATGTGCGTTTGCGTGCTGGTTTGTTAGTTGGTGGAAGTTTGTGGTTTGTTTTTTTAGATTTTAGTACTTTATTGGAGGTTTGTATTTCCTATAGCTTGTGTAGATTATTTCGGAGGTTTGTTGCATGCAATACTTAGTTTTGTTGTTTTTTTTGTGGAAGCAATGTTTTGATTGCGTACGTTTACAAGTTGGGCAGTGCGATGTGTTGCTTATATTTACTTTATTTTTGTTGTGTTGTTTTGTTGTAGGTTTGTTACTTTATAGTCTGGGTTTAGGTGTTTGCTTATGATTTAGGGTTTTAGGTTGTTGCTTATACGTATAGTTTTGTGTATGACTTTTATATTGTAGGGTTGTAATACTTGTGTTTCGTGTTGTATCTTTTGCGTTTGTTGCTGGATACGGACATTAATTGCTGTTAGGTTTGTTGGTTTGCAATTTTAGATAGTTGGTGCCTTAGTTTGCTTTGTATTGTGTGTGAAAGTACTTAGAGTTTACTTGTTTTATTTGGGCGTAATGTCTGTTTTGGTAGGGTTTGTATTTTTGTTGTGGTGGGGATAGTTTCAGTTACTGCAAATTTGCCGGATTTGTTTGGTTTTGTTTCCTGGATGGGTTTTGTTTTTAAAAGGTTTGATGTGGTGCCAAGATTTGTTTTGTTGTGCCGTTTACCGCTTTTCTAATTAGTTTGCTTTCGGCTTTTGGGATAGGTTTGATTTTGGGTGGGTGGCTGGTGGGACACGGGGTATTTTGGGCTAAACTACGCCATTTGTGGGCTGTGTAGGGTTGATATAATATAGCTGCAGGGATGGGATATTGCCAAGTAGGGTTTTAGAAGGTTGTATTTTGGGTTTGTAAAGTGTTAAATTTGTGTTTTGAATTGTTTGTGGGTTTAGGGTATACTGATAATGTGGGTGGATTTTAGGTGCATATTTATGTTTATGGGTTTCTGTTCGATTTCTTTGTATAGTGTTTCTGGGTTGGGTGTTGGGTGTGCGGGGTAGGCGTGTATTTGATGTAAGGCATTTTGTAGGCATGTTGTTTGAAAGTTTTA
This sequence comes from Vickermania spadyakhi, assembly GCA_030849815.1. Classification (NCBI taxonomy): domain Eukaryota; phylum Euglenozoa; class Kinetoplastea; order Trypanosomatida; family Trypanosomatidae; genus Vickermania; species Vickermania spadyakhi. The sequence goes on along the minus strand of JASAOA010001515.1, from coordinate 619 downwards.
TTTGATAACTGGTATACGTATATTGGTTGATTGGTAGGTTTGTGTAAGCACGGTGTTTGTGATTATATTATTTGGGTTTCTTGTTCATAGGGATTACTCCGGGGTGGTTATTTTATTTTGTAGAATGTAGGTTTCTGATACAAGGATAGATTGCTGCTTTTAGAGTTGTTATATTTGGTTGGTTTATGTACTTGGATTTAGATTTTATTTTTGTTGTATGTTCTATTTCTTTTCTGTCAAGAATTCAGTTGTTTTTATGACGGGTTAGGGTGCCAGTGCTGTACTTTTGAAAATGGTAGTATTGTGGTAAGTAGGGTTGGTAGTTTGGGCAGGTGCGTTTAGCTTATTAACCCTAATACTTGTTGGAATTCGTGTTTTAGATTCGGACTTTGTTATATTCTAGCTTTGATGGTTACATTCTCATAATTGTTTTTAGGTATATACAATTGTATGTCGGATGGGTTTGTAGGTATGGAACGTTTGTTTTGTTTGCATGACTGCTGTATGGAATATTGGTTGTTAATTGTTTTGTAGTCGTTATGATATCACCACACTTGTACGTTTAATGTTGGGTATTTAATTTTACATGTTTGTGATTTAATGGTGGGTTGTAGCTTTT
>JASAOA010001514.1:0-15129 GCA_030849815.1 Vickermania spadyakhi | reverse complement strand
TTAGTTGTAATAGCTCTACTTGGATATTCATTGTTTTTTTGGTATTACTTGATAATTATTGTGTAGATTTATAGTGTTACGGTTTACATGTTTTTACTTGCTGTTCTTGTGATTAATGGTGTGTTTGATTTAGATTTGTTTGTTATGTATTTTACTTGCTTACTTTGGGTTTACATGTTCTGTGTGCTTTTTAAGAGTGTTCTTACGCTGGCAGTTTTGGGTAATGTGATTTAGGGTTGGGTGTCTACGGCTTTTAGGTTGCCGCCTTAATACGCTGTTGTATGTGTTTAAGGGTAGTTGTTTGTCGTATGGGTAGTTAGTGGAATGTGTCTTTACTTACGGGTTTTTACTGTGATGGTTTGGGTAACTGTTATTTGTTGGTTTCCTGGTTCAGGGTTATACTTACAGATTAGATGGGTGACCGTTTAGGTTAAGTTAGTTGGTGTTTGCTTTTTGTTGTGGGGTAGTGTTGGTTTACATATTTGAAAGGTTTCTTGTTTGTGGTGTTTTCTGGGTTTATTAAATATAGATTGTTTATCCTGTTTAACATTTTATTTTAATTTGTTTAGCCAGTCCTACACATTTTGCATTGGTTGTAGAGGGTTTGTTGTTGGTACAATGATGTAGGTTTAATTTGTTGTTAATATTTTATGTTTTCTTTTTGGTGATGTACGCTATGTTTGAGGTTTTGGAGTTTTGCGATTTTTGGTGGTTTGTTTGCGATATCGGATAGTTTTAGGTGGGGTATTTACGCAAGTAACTTTATTACTTTGCTTAATTTGTAATGCATTGTAGGTATGTTCCGAAGTAGGGGTTTGTAGTATTGCTGTATAGATGTACGACGTGTTCGTTGTTTTGTTAGTAGTTGTGTGTATAGTGTGGGTGGGTGTGTTGGTTTTTGAATTTGTTGTTTTGAGTTGACTTTTAGGTTTAATTTGTTGTTGTCGGGGTATTGGGTTTACAACGCCCACAATGTAGGTTGTTTTCCTGTTAAGTTTTAGGTTTTTATGTAATTTGTAGTTTTGAGTTTCCGTGTTAGGTTTATTGTGGGAGTTTATTTGCGTGGAGTTACTTTGTATTTTTGTTACTTGTTGTATTTGTTTGTATTTGTTTTGTGAATAGTAGTTTTTGGTAGGACATTCGACTTGCAAGTTTACATGCTGTTGGATTTTGCATAAGTGCTTAGGGCTAATAGTTTGGGTTACACATTGCGATTGGACGTGCCCATTGTATTTCGAATTGTAGCATAGGATTTTATTGTGGACGTGGTTTATGTTTACACGGTGTTTATAGTTTGTTTTATGTAGAGGGTTGGGTTGATTTGGGGTTGTGTTAAAATGTTGTTGCCTTCTGTTTTGCTTAGCTTTGGAGTGGTTGTGTTGTTTGTTACTGTTGTGTTTTTGATTTTGTATTTGTTGTTTGTAGTATTTGTTAGTTGTGTTAGTTTGTGCTTCTTGTGGGGTTTGCATGTTTGATTTGTACTTGTTTTTAGATGGGATTGGCGTTAAAAGTTTAGTTCTTTTAGGCTTTACGTTACGGTTTAGTTTGATTATTAGGATTGTTAAACTTACTGGTAGGTTGCTCCTGGATTCTTGTTACGCGTTATAGGTTGTTTGTTATTGTTGTGTTTTGTTTTGTATTTTGTATTTGTAGTATTTGGTAGTTGTGTTAGTTTGTGTTGGTTGTGTTTCGCGGATGTTTGTTTTGGAGTTTGTTTGTAGCTGTACTTGCTGTTACAAGTTTAGTTTTTAGGGTTTATGTTGTGGTTTAGGTTGGTTATTAGGTGTTGTTAAACGTGCTGGTAGGTTGCTCCTGGATTCCTGTTACAAGGTATAGGTTGTAGTTTTCTTTTGGGTTCGGTGGGTAGATTTATGGTGGTGATTTTTGTATGGTAGCTTGTTTAAAGTTGTTGTATTCGAAGGTGTAGTTTTCTTCAACATAGCTTTGGGTATTTTGGTTTGGTTTTGATTGGTTAGTATGGGTTTCCTACGGGTTGGGATTTGTTTTGTGGTGTCACAAGATGTTCCTCTTTGTTGGTTTTTATTAGTCCTGTGCAGCTTGGTTTTTGGGGTTAAATTTTAGTGGTTTTTGGGGGAGTTCGTGGTTCGATGTTGTAGGGTGTAAATAGGTTTAACTGCATGTTCCTGGGTAGGTGAGGGGTTGATATAATATAAGGATATTGTAAATCTAAGGGAATTGGTGCTTTCTTGAGGTTAGATACTTCGGAATACTTTGGTTTAAGGGTGTATGAGTGCTTTTGTGTTCCTAGATGCGAGATCCTCCTGTTTGGGTTTGCGGTTATGGTGTTTATTGATAAGTGTGGGTTTTGTGGTTGATGGTATTTGTTGTTTGCGGGTAGTTGTTGATTTTAGATGCCGGGGTTGTTTAATTTGCATTGGTTTAGTTTGTCTTGGGTTGCGGTTGGTGTTTTTGAGTTGTTGAATTTATAGATGTATGGATTTAATATCTCCGTTAGGGTGTTCGCATTGTGGGGTTATTTTTTAGGTTTCGATGTGTGTATTTGTTAGATTTGTAGATGAACCTGTGTTAATGTATGTTGGTATTTTGGGTTTTTGTGGACACTTTGATGTTTGGGGTTTTGATTTCGTATTTGTTGCTTAGGTGTGCATGAAATGTTGGTATTGTTTTGCTTATAGTTTTGTATTAAATGCCAGATTTTAATTTTGTATAGTTGGGCTATATGACTGTATTAGCTTTTGGTATTGAGTTGGAAATAGGTTGGTTTAGCCAGGTTATTTACTTGTGGGGTTTTGCAGAGGTCGTGATTTGTGTGTAGCCTGCTTAACCTTTTGGGGTGTTGTATAGTTGTTATGCTCTCATGGTTGTGTATGTTTTAGCCTTTAGTTTGTAAGTTTTGTTTGCGTATACGTTTTGTGTAGTTCAAGACTGTATGTTTAAGTATTATTGTATTTAGTTTGGGAGTTGCCATACCCGTAATGTTTGTTTTAGCTTGTGCTTGCAGTACATGTTGCGGGGTGCGTGCAATTATATATCTTCAATAACTTCTGGGTGATGGTATTACTTTTGCTTTGGGTGTTGATTTGTAATGCTTATTTCTTAATGGTGGTTTTCGTGGTTTTTATGTTTAGGGTATGTATTTTAGCATTGCTTTTCAGTTTGCAGCTTCTATTAGGGTTACCATAAATTTACGTTTTCGCAGAGGTGGTTTTTATGTTTGTTTTGTATTGACAGATTTAGTGGCTTGTGTGGTACTGCGCTTACGAGATGTATAGGTGACTTTCCTGCATAGATGAGTTTGCTGTAGCTGTAGTTTATGGATTGTTGCTTTGGATTTGTTTTGTGGGATTGGTTTTGTGGTTCTTTTATTTGCTACTTGTATACTTTTAGGTATAGTAGGTTTGGATTGTGTTTGTAACTTTCCTGTTAGGTTTACGCTTTGGTTGAAGTTTGAGGGTTTTAGCATTGCTAGTGTTTGTATTATGGTCATTTTGTTTCGAATTGTAATATTTTGACACATTGGATTATGTTAGCGCTATTACTTTGTTATAGGTGTGAGATTTTGGTTTTGTAGTGTTGTTATTATCCATACTTTTGAGTGCATTGCGTTTGTTGGGGGTTAGTTGAGCTTGTTTGTAGGTTGGTTATTTAGGTATTGTTTGGCTTGAATATGGGTAGTTGTGTTGAGGTTGTGTTTTAGTTGCATAGATAGATTTGGTATTATGTGCTGGATTTGGGTGTATAAGTTTAATAGATTTGTGGTTCGCGGTTTTGGGTTGTTTTAAATGTGTTTTAGTTTTATATGTTTGTTTGGTGTGTAGGGTTTGTAAAAGGTACTTTTGGTGCCGTTTGATTTGCAGACTTTGCATAATTTGTGGTTACAGAGGTTGTTACAGTTATGGGTTTGTGTTAGATTTCTTGGTTTAGTGAGTAGGGTTGTAGGTATGTTTATGTTCTGTTGACTTATGTGGTGGTTTCGATTACGGCAGATATGATAGGTTCGTGCGATGGTATGCTTGTGGGTTAGTATTTTTATTATTATGTTTTACTTATGTATTTGTGTTTATGTTACTGTGGTTGATAGAAGTGTTAATTAAATGTAATATTATTGCTGTTACTAGTACTTTAGATGTTGTTATTACTTATATGTTTATAGTGGTGTTTAGTTGTGCTTGAGGTTGTTAGTTTTCGGTTATGCAGAGCACACTACCTCCATAGAGTTGTTGGCGCAGGTATTTGGGTTTTTATTGCTGTGATTTGATTTCGTGTTTCAAGGGGTACCTTTTAAACCTTTACTTACGCGCCGGGTTTTAATGCAGGGTGTTGTTAGATTTTTCGTTTAGTAATTGCTAGGTTTTGTGGATTGTATTCCGGCAATTACTTTGTGTTAGCGTTGGTCATGGTATTTTGTGTGTACTGGAATATTGCTGTTGAGGCGGATGATCTGCGTGGGTTTGATGTGTTTTGTTTGGATTTTCGGGTTTGATGCAGCGATTTTGCGTACTATGTTTTAGCTTGTGATTTAGTGTTTAATTGTCTGATTTGCCGGATACTTCAGGTTTGCCGTATAAGTACCTGACTGTATGGTTGGGTATTTGGGTTGCTCCAAAGGTGTTAATTTCATGTTGCTGATTTACGGGGATTTGTGGGTTTACGAGGTGTATAATGAATTATGTGTTTGTGGTTTTTATAGTGGTTTGAATTTACTACATGTTACTGTTCCAAAGCTGGGTTTTGCGTTTAGTTTACTTATATTATATTTTGTATAGACAGTTATTATATTTATTTTAGTGTTTATTTCCTGTTCATTTTGGTTGTTTGGTTAAGTTTCTTGGTATTTTAGGCTTTGGGTGGATGTTGTTTAATTGTGGATTTAGAGTGCACGTTGTGCGTTTTGCGGTGTGGTTAATATACCTTCAGGTTTTGTGATGGGTTTTGCGTGTTGCGGGTTTCGGGTGGGTTGGGGTTAGTTGTTTCGATTTATATGTGTAGGTTTGGCAGTAGTTGCTTTGTTGTGCTGTTTTGTTGTTGTAGGTTTATTGTTTGTAATTTGTGTAGGGGTTTGCTTTTGCTTTCAGCTGTTTTACGTACGTAGTGTCTAAGGTTTTAACCTAGGTTTGCTTATGATGCGTGTTGGTTGCGTAATGGGTTTGCATGTTTGTAGTTTTGTAGAATAGATTAATTACTGGGTTTGCTTGCTGTTGTTTTGTGTATGCTTCAATTTCGTTTGTTTGTGTCGTTGTTAGGCTTTAGTAATCTGTTTATTATATGTGTTTTATTTTAGTCGTAGTTAAGATTTGCTATTGGTGATAATTGGTGTAAGTTTATACCTTGCATTTACGGATGTGGCATGTATAATATATTTGCTTTTACATGTTTCTTTTTTGTTTTGGGTTCTGTAATGGTGTTATTATGCCTGGTTTTACTGGTTAGTTTTTATACAAAGTTGTTTGTGCTATGTTTTCTTTTGATGACTTAGATAATTACGCAGTACGGACGTTTGCACGCGCCTGTGGTTGTAGATTATGCACTTACATATTTACTTGGATTGGATGGGTGTGTTTGTAGCTTGTTTGGTTTGTACATGTTTAGGTGGTTTCCGGGGTGTACTGTTGTGGGATTATTGGTTTTACGATGATCGTGTTTGTGATTTCTGTGTTTTTTTGATTTCTGCTTTCTGAACTCTCGTTAAGATTTCTGTTTTGACATCCTCGGGGCGTACAGTCTTGTAATTTGTGTGAACTGTGTATTTTTTGGTAGGAGTAGGGTTGGCATAATATACGTGCTTTGTGGGTTTGGTTTTATGACCTGTTTAGGGTAAATTTGGTGTTTTTGGTATATTGTGTTTTTAGGGTTTTCTAGGTTGGAATTGCGGAAAATTGGTCAAACTTCGGATTTTAGGGCTGGTGTAGGGTTGATATAATATACGCTTTGGGGTTGGGTTACGAGATGTTTAGGGCAAACTTGATGCTTTTGGGTTTATATTGGGTTTTAGGGTTTTTCCAGTGTGGGGTTGCGGGGAACTTGTCCAAACTGTGGGCTTTTGGGTTGTTGTAGGGTTGATATAATGGATAGAGTAGCTGTTTTACTGGGTATTAAAAGGATTAGTGCATATTTGGTATTAAAGGTTCTGCAGTTTTAGTTTTTGTGAGTATATTAGCTGGCAGGGTGTTGGTTTGTTCGAGGTTTTGAGGCTTCGCTGGGGAGTGACCTGGTCATCCCTGTAGGGTGTGTAGAGGAGGTGTTTATTTCCGGGTAGTTTCGTGTAGGAGTTAGCAATCTTTGAGATTTTGGTGTTTGGTTTGGGTTGCTGTAGTTTGTGTATGCTTATTTTAGGTTTTTGTTATGCTGTTGTTGGATGCTGGATTTGGTTGTTGTAGTTTATATGTATATTTTGATTATTGTGGGTTTGGAAATGTTTGTAGGTTGTGTGGTATGTGCTGTAGTTGCTTAATGTTTTACTTGTGTTTAGGATTTGGTTGGTTTTATTTGCATTGTGTTAGGTTTTGGGTTGTTTGTTTTGCGGGAGTTTCAGTTGTGGTTTAAGTTTGCGTTAATACTATTTGTTGGGTTGCGTGATTACTAGTGGTGTATGCAAGGGTATGTATTTGGTTGTAAGTTGTTGGCTCATAGTTGGTATAAGTATTTGTACATTGTAATATTGATTTAATTTCATGAATTTTCTTGTTGGTTTTTAATATTACATGTTAGGTACTAGTTTACTTATGGTAGGGTCACGTGTGTTTGCCTTAAGGTTGTTACTTTTGAGACTGTTGGTTATCGATTTAATTGTTGATTGTTAATTTTATTTTGCTGTTTGCTTTTAAATTGGTTGTGTATTTGCACGGGATTTAGTTTTGTTTTCTTTTGAGGGCGCTTATATGTTTGCTGACAAATCGTTGTGAGCACGTTGGGGTGTTGTAGGTAGGGTGGGGATTTGTGTAGATAATAGGTTAGACCTGCATGTTTTATATATATTGGAATTAGATTACACATGTTTCTTGAAGTGGTTATTGTGTTGGTTTATTAGAGGCTGCTTTATGTGCGCATTAATTTGGTAGTTTATACTTGTATTTTCTTGCAGATTGGATTTTGGTGGTAGCTTGTGTTTTGGTTTATTAGCTCTTTTTGGGTATACTTGATTACTACCTGTGAGTAAGTATTGTGCGTTTGTGGTTTGTACTGGCATACTGATTTTGCTTTAATGTGGGGTAGTATTTGAGTTTATGTTTAGGATTGTTTGTATTTTGTGATTAGATGATTGTTAGGTTTAAAGGGTTTGGAGGGGGACTTGGTTGTTTCTTGTTTTGGTGCTTGAGGTCTTTTTGTTGCCCTTGGAGTTGCCATTATTTTATAGGTACGTAGGGTTTAATGTTGTAGTTTACTTTTTGTGTGGGCTTTAGCATGGTGATGTTTGGGTTTGTAGGTAGTTGTACTGGTAGGTTGTGGTTGTTATTGGATGTTAACGTGAATTTTGTCTGTACATTTTAGTTAATTAGGTTACGTATCTTAAACCCGTTAGCTTACGGTTTGAAGTTGTTTTTGATTCTAGGGGGTAGAGGTGTTATGCTGTCGTATTGTGTTGCAATTTTGGATTGCGGGTTTTGTTGGTACTGTAGGGTTGGTTTGTTTTGCTTGAGTTTTAATTGTATTTTAACTTATAAGTATGTATGATAGAGGTTTTGAAGTTGTAGATTTCTTTCAATTATATATTAGATTTGTAATAGTGGATTTATTATTATTGAGTAATCGTTTATTATTACTTGATAGTTGTTATATATGTTCTATGTATGTTTGTTGTTACACCTGATTTTGTTAGATGCTGGAGTGTGGTTTGTGTTGATGTTTTGTACTTATATTGATGATTGTACTTGTAGGGATAATCTATTCAAGATAGTACTTCATGGAATTTAATATTTGTTTTTGAGGTTTGCGAATTATTTTGGTAAAATGTTGAGTTTGCGCTTTTGTTGCTCGTTTGCTGGTTGCAGTAAGTTTATATTGGTGTTGTGAGTACTAAATTTGGGGTGCGTAGTTGGTTTAGGTGTTTGGGTTGGATAGTGTGTTTTGTTTTAGCGCATGGGAAGGTGTTAGTTAGGTTTATTATATAATACTATGGGTTACATGTGTTTCGTTGCAGTCGAGCTGTTATACTGTTTGTGTTAGTTCGCATGGTTATAGAACGTGTTTTGTGTTGGTGAGTATGGTATTTTTTGGCAGTTTTGCATGTTTTATAGTTTGTGTGGGGGTTTAAATGTTTGGTAGTTAGAGTTGGTAGTTTTCCGGTGCGATGTAGGTTTATTGCTTTCGGTTATATTGGCGCTGTGTATCTTGAGTTTCGTACTGGCAGGTAGGTTTACGTAACAGGGGTTAAGGGATTTGCGGGATTTGTACTAGATTGTAAGACTTCTTGTACTTGCGCGGTTTTTACTTTGTTCGATGTGTTAAGTATGATAGACTTGTTTTTATAATGTAGTAGAACTTGATACTTGTGTGATTTAGTAGGATTATTATAGTCTCGTAAATGGGATTTTAACTTGTGAGTTTTGGTTTTGGGGATTAGGTGCGCGTATATAATTAAGAAGCTATGTTTTGTGTTATTTGCATTACTTGTGTAGCTTTTTAGTTTTGTATGGTTGTAATTGGGGTTTTGTAAAGGCTTGTAGGTTTTTAGGTTGTTAGTTAGGTTGTTTTGCGTTCAGGTCAAAGAGTTTGCTTGCGTTAGTTGTTGGGTGTTTGGTTTAACATAATTGTGGATTTTGTTGCTTGTTGTTTTTGTTTTGATGTGTGGTTTTAGGGTGTTGTACTTGTGTTGTAGCAAAGTTTTTTATTGTTCAGATTGTGGATTATGGGTGTGTTACGTGTTGTTTGTACTTTTATATTGATATGTTGATGCAGAGTTCTTATGTTTGAAGTATTCGCTGGAAATTTGTTTTTGTTGTAGGGGTGTTGGTTTGGAGTTTTGGTTGTTATTGTTTGAGGTTTTAGGCGGGATACGTGTGTTTGTTTGTTTGTAGTTGGAACTTTACTTTTATGTTGGGCATGCGACGTAGTGGTTGTTTGGCATTGTTTAGTATATTGGTTTGGTTTTGTTATGGTTATAGTTTACTTGTGGGCAACATTTATTACTTACATTTGAGTTATAATCCTGGTTTTTGTAGTTTAATTTACTTATATTTGGAAGGATAGTTACGCTTTATACGAGGGTTGTGTATGCTTAGTAGCATTGTGGTATTCTTTTTGCTTGGATTTTATTGTAGGTATGGTCTTTATTTTGTGTTTTGATTTTGGTTTTGTATTGGTTCTCCGTTGTTGTTCTGCAGTTGATTGATTTGTATGCGTTAATATCTGTAGTTGGGTGGTTTGCTGCTTTTACTTTGTTGGATTTGGTTTGAGGTTGTTTTGTGGTTTACTGTAGGTGGTTTTTTATTTAGTTGGTTATATGCAGGCATTTCGATTGTGAGGGTTTGGTTGAATGTTGTGGGTAATGTACTGTGGTGTGATATGGATTTTTGTTTGACTGTTTGCTGCTTCGGGTTTGTAGGTACTGCGATACGTGGGAGGGCGTGTTTTAGGGTTGGGGGTTGGGTTGTGCATTTGGGTTAGACAGTTAAACGTGGGGTATGATATAATCGGGATTTTTCGTTAAACTGCGTGTTTCTTCGCGTATGTAGGGTTGATATAATATACAGAATTGTGTGTTTTAGGGTTGGGGGGTTGGGCTTGTCTTTGAGATTTTGCTATTTTGGGCTTGATGATACATGGAGGTTGCACTATATTGTACCTTGAATTACCCATTAAACTACGTATTTTTGTGGGTTTACAGCTAGTATACAGGAGGATGTGTTTTAGTTTGGTGTTGGTTGGAAGTTGGTCATTTGGGAGTTGTTGTGCTATTTTGGCTTACATGTGTGCTTGCAGATATTTAGGGTGGTTTGGGTTAGATTGGAGTTGTGTTGTTTTAAAGTTTTAGTTTTAAGTTTGTTGCTGGGTTATTTGGGTTGATACAATAGTGGGATTGTAATTCGTGTTTTACGTGAGTCGTTGTATTAGGATTTTGCGTATTATTTAGATAATTTGCAGGGATTTGTGATTGGTTTTTGCTTGATGTTTTAGATTTTATTCAGTTAGCTGTTATTTTGTTTTGGGTTGGATTACTGCTTCAGATTTGTTGGGGTTGTTAGTTTTGTTGCCTGTTTGCATGCAGCAGTAGGCTGTTTTGTAAGTTTGGGGCAATACTTTGTGTACTTGTTTTGTTTCCCGCAAATTCCGATATTTTGGCGGATTGATTGTTTGACGGTGTATGTTGTGTATTTTAGATTTATAGTATCCAATTCGAGGAGTTTGTTTGCAGGTTTGAGGGGTGTGCTTTAGGTTTGTGTAGGTTGTTTTTTATTGATACAAGGGTTATGAGTTGTATGGGTGGAGCTTGCATTGTGAAAGTTGCTATTTTACAGGTTTTATAATTTATATTTAGTGTTAGTTTTGTTAGCTTGTGGTTACCTATATTATTTTGACTGTAATGCTTACTTTTTGGTATGTTATAGTTTACTTTGGTACAGAGTTATTTATATAGAGGTGCACATGTTTTGGGGTTTAGTATTATGTTAAGAGTTTTGCTTTACTTTATTTGTGTTATTATATTGCATTTAAGTTAATTTATAGATTATGTTGTAATATCGCTGGGTAATCACTTATTTTATTTGCATTATTACTTGTGTCTTATGATTACTTACATAGTTTGGGTTTTTGGAGTATTGGTTTTTGGTTTGATCATGTTCTCATTTTGTAGTGTTAGACTACTGGTTGCTGGATGCTAGGGTTTAGGTTTTTACCGTTGGTTTATGTGTTGGCTGTAGGTTTTGGCTTTAGATTTAATTAGTTGTTTACACCTTGGGGTTGCATTGTTTAATTGTATTAGTAGTTTTCATACTTGAGGTTTATAACTCTGCAGGGTTACTGTGATGTTTGTGATGTTTATGGTGTTGCGTGTTTTTTGATTTGGTTTGGTAGGCATTACTTGTAGATGTGGGTTGATTGTATAGCATAGTTCGGTATGTCGTTAGTTTGGTAATTTAGGGATGGTAGATTGTGTTGTTTATTGTTGGGATTTAGCTGTGGGTTGGGTTTAACGTACAGGTATAGTTGGATTAAATTGTTTGTTTGGTTTGTGAATATGTTGTGGGATCGTGTACTTTATGGTTGCTTCTCTGTAGTTTGTAGGATAGTGTGTTGATATTGCTGGATATATTTCGGATGTTCGTAGTTTAATGTTGGGCTGTTTCTAGCATGTGGTTTGTTTGCGGAGACTTGTCTCGCGTGAGCAGTTGTTTGCGTGCTTGTTATGTAAGTTTTGAATTTCTGTAACTTGTGTTAGAGGTGGGTAAGCCAGGTCTAGCGCCTTACGTTTTAGTGGTATAACTTTGTTATGTGTACTTATGGTTTACTTGTGTACGTTTAATATAGTAATGTTAGTTTGCTTTTTTGTAGATGTGTACTTGATAGGTGATGAGTTTCCTGGTTTGGTGTATTCAACGGGTTTTGATTTGGGTGTATAGTAGTGTCGTTGTGTTGGTTGTTTAGATTTGCATTGGTAATACCTTTTATTGATTTTTTGGTACGTGTGGTTTGTTGTGGGTGTTTATTTAGATGTTATTTTGTATTGTAAAGGTATTGTTTCTGCTTCATTTTCTTGAGTGAATTGTTGTCGTTTGGTTATTTGCTGAATAACTTTGTAGGTTATAAGGACGTTTATATTTTGCTTAGGTTTGTTTGCAGGGTGATTATGTAATTTCGGTTTCCGTGACTTTCACTTGTATAAGATATCTGCACGTGTTTGCTGAGCTTAGTTGGAATTGTAGTTTGATGTTTCGGAGTATGGAGTTTATATATGGGCATTGTATATCTTGGGGTTTTGGTTAATTGGTTTGGGTTTTGGTTTGTTTTGCTGGGTGTTGGGCAGCTAGTTTTACTTGTGTAGTATGTTGTGTTAAGTTTGTGTAGACTTGCAGACTGTTTCGTGTTGTGGATAATTATAGCTTCTGTAAGCCATTAGTTGCTTATACTTTTGGTTTGGGTTAGCTTCCTTTGTGTGTTGTGTTGTGTTTAATCTTGTATTTGGGTTGTTTGGATTTACGTATGCATTTTCCTATACTGGTAATATTTAAGTGTGGTTCAGAGCGTTGTATTATTACTTTATTCTATATGATTTTGTGAATTTAATTGTTTGCGTTTACCTTGCATAAGGCGTTTGGAGTTTTTATTTGTGCAACTGTTTTATTTTGCTTACATTCTTTTATGGAGTTGTTATTTGTGCTTTCTTTTGGGGTAGTGTTATAGTTGTGGGATTTGTTTTGTGGTTTTTCTGTTTGTGGATATGTTGTGTTTACGTATAAATTTCGGTTTTGTAAATGTTTTGCTATAGGTGTATATAACTGAATGGTATTATGATGTTTTGTTTCCATTTTGTATATTCGTAGGTTTGTTAGGGGTTGTTTATTGTTTTGCGGATTTTGTTTGTCTTGAATTATTTGGGTTTAGAGTTCGTTGAGTTTGTTGATTAGGTTGACAGTAGTTGTTTTCCGAGTTTTGTTGTATTTGTTTGTGTTTTATGAATTGTTTATGTGGGTTTATGGTAGATTTTGTGTGGTTGGGATTGTTTAACTTTGTTTTATGTTTTATTATTATTATAATGTTCCTTTTGCTTTGTTTTGTTTCTATCAGTTATAAACTTGCTGTTTTTGGGTTGGTGGAGGCTTGGTGTTTTGAATTTGTGTGTAGATTCAGTGTATTACGATTAGTTTTGATTTATGCTGCGAGCGTGTGGGTTGTTATGCATGTTGTATGATTACTAGGAACTTAATTGTAATAATGCAGAACTACACTCGATTGGTGTGTGTTGCTTGATACGATTGGTGGTTTTGTGATTTATTTTCCGGGAACTAGGCCTTTGATATTCAATTTTATGTGTTAGATTGCTGTTTTGGTTGTGTAGGTTTGGAACTTTCTAGTTTTAGGACTGTTATATACTGTGTTGTGTTGAGGTGCTCGCGATGTTTTTAACTTCCTTAGTAATGTTAGGAGTTGGCGTACTTCCGATGTGGGTTAGGTTTGTAGGTTTTACGTTCGTAGGTTTGACAACGGTTGGTAGCATGGGTTTTTGATTTTACAACTTAGCATTGCTTTTTCTTTTTGTTTATTATAGGATTGCAGGTTGCATTGCGGGTTGTTCGTGCAATGTGCTTGTTTTGTGTGGCTGCTGCTTTATGTTATATAGGTGGTGCTTGTGGCATTTTCCTGCATTTGCATACATGCTGTTTTATTGTCGGGTATCCTTAACTGCAGGCTTTCTGTGGTGTATGGTTGCCTACTTTGCACATTTGGGCAAATTTGGGACTTGTGGCGTTTTTCTACACTTGAATAGATGCTGTTTTTTGGGTAGTATATCCTGAACTGCGAGTTTTCAGTGTTGTGTAGGGTTGATATAATATAGAGTACGGTTGTGAATTGTGATAGATTTAGGGTTTTTTGGGTTTCCTGTAAGTTTCCTGGGTATTGTATTGTATATGTAGCTGATTTCGCTGTTTTCCTTGTAGGTTTGCTGGATTCGTAGGTATCGAGGGTTTTTGTGGGATTTTTAATCCGTAGTGACACAGGCATTGTGGATGGATTGACGGGAACTCGGTTTTTGGAGGTTGTATAGCTGGTTTTAAAGATTTGTGTGGGTTAGGTGCTGGGCAATTGCGGGTGTGCCATGAGTTTTGGGTTAACAGGTTGTTATTTGTTGTTGAGAGGGGTAGTTTGGCTGCCTGCAAATTAGATAATTTTAGTGATTGAAATGTTTGTTTTGTTTCGTTTTGTGGTGTGCTAGTTCAGTTGTTTTGTGTAATTGCTGACATACTTGGGGGTTTAGGTTGCTTAATTGGATTTACTGAGTACTTTTGGTTTTGATATTTATTTTACTTGGGTTTATGATTTGCGATTCCTTTGTATTAGCCGCAAGAACATGTTGAAACGTTCGGGGTTCGCTGTTTTCAGTTGTTGCGCGTGTTGTATAATTTGGTAATGCTTGTGTACTTCGAGTAGGGTTTTGATACTTGTTTGCTAAGGTTAGGTTAGTGCCTTTGGTTTGCGTGTGGCTTTTAGTATAGTTTAGGGTGTAGAAGCACTCACATATAATTATATTATAGTTTAAGATAGTTTAGATGCTTTGTTAAGACCCGTACTTGCATGGTGTTTTCGTTTTGCATATGGTTAGTACATACTTTAGGGCATGTTAAGTGCGAACGCTGATGCCTTAATTGTTATGTATATGGTGAGAGCACGTTGTCGAGATTTATTTATCGTACTGGATTTGTTTTTGTTGTACATGGGAATTTGTGGGCATTAATTAGGTAGTTGCTCTGGTAGGTTAAGTTTGGATTGCGATGTTATTATGTTGGGTAAGGTTTGTTTTGCTTCGAGTTTTGTAGTTTGTAGGTGTGGAGTTTTGCACGCTTGCATTGTACTTTGAATTTAGATTCTTCTGTTTTGGAGCAGTCTTGGGCTAGTTAATTTGTTTAACCAGAAAAGGTTTTCCTGAGTTTGCATATAGTTGGACTTGTGTGGAGGTGTTCAATAGGTTGCTGGTATTTCATTTGGTCGGTATATTAGTTAAATTGTGTTGCAAATTATTATGTGTGCTTATGTGCTTTGCACTAGATTTCGTGTTTACAGGTTTAGAGAGGGTTTGATCCGTTGTTTATGATTACGATATGTGCAGTTGTATTTGTTGATAGGTTTGTTAAATTTGTTCGCTGGCGGATATTTTGATGTGAGTTTAAATACTAATTTTTCGTGTAGGTTTAGTACTTTTGTGGATTCAGTTTTTGTTTTGATAATTGCTTGTATTGGTAGTTGCTATGATTTGGATTTTATTGCGTGTAGGTTGCAGGCTGCTTTTTCTTTGAGTACTGGGTTTTTGATTGCATTTACATGTTGTTTGTTTTACCTTAAGTTATGATTTTGCAGTTTTATATGTAGTTAAAGATATTGGTACAATGGATTTGTGGTTTATGTTGTGTATGTTGATTTACTTTAATAAAGGAGTTAAAGTTGGTTTCTTTCAGTTGCATGTTATATTGGATCATAGTTAGTTGTAATAGCTCTACT
>JASAOA010001513.1:0-15127 GCA_030849815.1 Vickermania spadyakhi | reverse complement strand
TAATTTTCTTATATTACAATTACTCTGATGAGGCTTGGTGAGCGTGTTGTGTCTTGCTATTATATTTTAGCTTTGGTTGTCTGAGTTTACGGATATTTTGTGTGTTTATCGCGTTTAATGGTTGCTGTTGGTTGTGAATTCTTGAACGGAAGTGGGAGGTTTGAGGTGTTGTTTCTAATTTGTATTTTTGAGGTGTGTAATTTACTTTGTGAATGTGTTTACAATTTCATATTAGATGCATTGTAGGTTTTGATTTGTGGTTTTAAGCCCGCAAGGGGGTGTGTGCGTTTAATTGTTTTTGTTTGTTTTGAAGGTTGCGTATTTAGTTTGTAGTTTTGTGTTAGATTTGGCTTTACTACAGTTGTGGAGCTGTGTTTTACGATATTATGTTTACGCAACCGTGTGCTTTTTACGTGTGGTTTTGTAGGATTTGTTGTTATATCTTGGATTGCAACTTTTGTTTGCGGCAAGTTTTGGGTTTACGCTATGCCGTTATGTTAGGCTGGAAGTTTCTGTGGACGAGTTGTTCCGGAGTTGCTGGGTATGCGGGGAGGTTTGTTTTTGTCATTATAGGCTTGTGATAGGTTTCCGCTTGATATGAATTTGTAGAGTTGGGTTATACGTACAATGGTTTCTTTTGTGTTGGTAGTTTATAAAGCTTATTGATTTAGTTGGTATTATACTGTAAAAATGCTTGTGGTGTAGGAGGGATTGGTTAGAATTGCTATTTGTGTTGTTTTTATTTGTTGGATATTCGGGGCAGAGGGGTGTTTTGTTAGACCGGTTGTTGTTAGGTTTTGTACAGGCAGGGTTTTGAATGTTTTGCTGATTGATTTGATTTAGATTGTATTTGTTTCTTTTGTAAGTTTCGTGTGCAAAGTTATTTTAGGATTTCTTTTGGGTTCATATTAAAGGTGGTTACTTACGTTATTGCAAGGTCTATAGGTAGTATGTAGTGTTTTGTGGGTTTGTACGTTGTATTTATGTGGGTGTTTAAAGCGTTTTACATGAGTTGTTAGAGTAGGGGTTTTCTTAGAATTGTTTACTTGATTTTACTTTGAGTGCTGATTTTATGGTGTGGTTGTAGTGTATGTGGTTATTAGGTGTATTTATTTAGAAATTTATAGTAGTGTATTGTATTTGTTTGCGATGTTGTAGGATTTCTTTGGTGTAGTTGGTTGCGTTATATAATATTAGGTGGAATTTGTAGAGTTGTTTCTATGACAATAAGCTTGCGACCATAGAGGTGTTTGTTAGGTTTGTGTTTTTGTTTGTTTAGTTAACATGTTTGCTGGTAGCGTTACTGTCTTTAATAGTTGATTTTGGTTTTAGTTGTTTAGTGTATTTGGTAGGTAGAAATATTGAGTTTAGTTCTGTATGTTATATGGTAAGCTTTTTGTAGGTGTGGGTTGGATGGGTATATATTTACCAGTGCTTTGTTTTAGAGATCTGCGTTTCTTTCGGTTTTGTGGATTTGGTGTCTGACATCTAATTGTTTGTGTTAGTTTCTTTTTGGGTATGTTAGTACAGTGTGCGTTGTATTTTATAGTGTATGGATAGGCTGTTATTTGTTTTGTTGTATGTTCGATTTAGAGTGGTAACTTTATAACTGTAATATTCATTGCTATTTGATTATTTGTATGTTATTACTTTGAGGTACATGGGATTTGTTAAATTTAATTAGTTGTAATTTGTTGTTATAGTATGTTTCGACTTGCAGTTTGATTCTTGGTTACGTGGGTGGCTAGGGTTACTGTTAGTTGTTGTTGTGAGTGTTTTGTGAGGTTACACTTTTATAGCCATTATTTGTGCATTTGATTTGCTATTCTTCTTAGCTGCAATTTAGGTTTTTGGTTGCGTTGCTATATTAGGTTTGATTGTGTATGTGTATGTCACACTGTTGGTTAGACTTTGCGTAAATGATTACATATGTAGTTACATTTAGTTTGCGATTATGCTGTGTAGTTTGCTTGGATTTTGGTTATAAACACTATAAATTATGTACTTGTGTTTGTGTTTTTGTGTATGCAGATGGTTACTTGTTTGATTTGTTTGGAATATATACGTGTTATTTGCTTTTGATTTGGGTATGTTATCGTGAAATATTGCTTTTGTTGGGTAATTTAAGTTTTTAAGGCTTTGATACATTACTAGAGTGCCTATATTTTGTTTTATAGTGTGATTTTAGCGCTTCGATAGTGTTTTGTTATATATGGGTTATAGGATACATTTATTGTAATATTGATTTATTGTTACTAGATAATCGTTTATTATTACTTACATATAGTTAGATTCATGGAGGGTATGTGTTATCTTTACATTATACTTCTTGTTTGGACTTGGGGTGATTGTGACTTTGATTGTTTGTATATTGATTTAAGGGTGTAAACTACATAGTTTTGTAGGTTAGATTTCGCATTTCCACGTTTCTGTTGGAGTACTTGCATTCGATGCGAAGATTGTCGTGGGTGGTTGTTTGCATTTGCATTAGTTATGTTGCGGTGGCCTTTTATGCAAGGTTGTTTATGTGTGGATTTGTTGTTTTGCTCTTGGGATTTATTGTTGGTGAGTTTAAACTGTGGATTTGTTTCCTAGTTATGTACTTTAGATAGTTTTGGGAACTCACGGATTTTAGTGTTCGAGTATGTACTAGGTTTCATTTTTCGGCTGTGGATTTACGTGTGGGTTGTGTGCATAGATGCTATGTGGTTGCTTCATAGGTGTAGGTTCGTACTGATTTGAGGTATCTGTTAGAATTTGCAGGAGGGTTGTGTTTGCCGTGTTTTGAGGTTCCGTAATTTTGGGGTTTTTAATGCTTTAATTATAGGCTTATACAAGGCTTTGCAAACTACAGGAAAGCTGTTGTGTTAAGGGTTGATATAATATAGTTTAAGGTGGGTATATTGGTTTATTGGTTTAAGACGCTTATGTGTGTATTATGGGTAGTATTCGGGGTTGCGGCTGCAATTGGGTGAGAAGGTTTGTATAGATGGTTAGCTTTTTCGTTTTGGTTAGATTTCTTGGGATTTTGGCTACGTGAGGTGGGATGCTGGGGTATGGCTTGTGTTTATTGGTTTGCGGGTTGGTTTACCTTACGCGAGGTTATCCTTTTAAGTAGTTTGGGTTTGTCCGAACCGGTGGGAGGCTGCTTTGTAGTGCTACATGTTAGGTTTTGGATTTTTGCAATGTTTTATGTTTATTTTGTGGTTGTCATGACTGGTTAATGTACGTAGGTTTGCCGTGTTAGGTACCTTTTAGGGCTGCATGTGTTTAGAAATGATTTGCGCTGCATGCGAGTATGTAGGGTTGCTGGTTTGTAGAATTGGTACGTTTTGCATTGCAGGTTTGAATTTGGGGGTAGTTGCTATTTGCTATGGGTTTGTATTTGAAAATGTTTGATTTCTGTGACTGTACGATTGCTAGGATTGGCACTTGTGATGGATTTGTGGGCTTGTTGATAGGTCCTTTATAGTTAGCATGTTTTGTGTTTGGTGTTTATAATTTGATTTGTTTGCTTTTGTGGTGGCGCGTAGGCCTGCTATGCGGATTTGTATTGTATGTGTAGATTGTATTATAGGTTTTAATTTGGGTTTGTATATTGACTATGTTTGGGTAGATTGGTGTATTAAGTTGTTATTATTTACTAGATTTGTTGCTTTTGCGTTGGAGTTTGCGTATTTTGCTTATGTGTTTTGTGGTATGATTTACGATTCACGGTTGATAGATGTGGGCATTTTGTAGATATTGTACTCAAACTTTTGATTTATATTTTAGTGATACGATATTGTACTGTTTTGGTTTTGCTGCCTGTGTTGTTATGTGTTTAGAATGTTGGTAGCAGGTTTTTGTGGTTTGATAGATTTCGTGGGTTTGCAGGTTGTAGTTGTAAGATTTAATTGTTAGATGTGGGTTTGTTTCCGGGTTTATATATTCGGTTTTCGACGATTGTACGTTTGTAGATTTTATTTTATTTTAAGTTTCTACGTTAAATTTAGCGTTGAGAGTTGTAGGTTGCATGGTTTCTTTGTTAGACTTGCAGGGTTGGAGTTTTGTTCTTATAAGTGTTTTATGCTGTGTTGTGTGCAGCAGTTGTTAGATGCAGTTCTTAAGCTATGTGTAGTGCATGTTTGTGGTTTAGGTGTTTTTGCCTGCGAACCTTGGTATTGATAGTGTGATAGGATTCATATGTTATGTTATGTTGTCGAACTTTTATGTTTGTAGGTGTTTGTTTCTGCTTTGTGGATTTTGTATTTATGTTAATTACAGATATTGTTGTTTCAGTTTGCATGTTTGCTGTTTGATTTGGGATGTGTTGGGTAGGGCCTAGGGTAGATTGTTTTATTTGTTAGACTATGGCATTTGTTTACTTGGTGTTGTAATGGTGGTTTTGTGGTTTGGGGTGGGTTTTCAGTGCAATATGTATGAGGGTGGAGATGTTTTGTTTTTTATTATTTTCGATGTACGGGGTTTGCATAGATTTGTAATACTTTTATTTTCTTCTTTATGTCTTTTTCGTTATTACTAGTTTGAATTGATATTTGTTTGTGTGTTGTAGTTACGGATATGGTTAGGTTTGACTTATGTGAGTTCATTATTTGGGAATGGCATTGTAGGTTTGCGGGTTGTCTAGGGTCTTTGCTTTTGCTGTGTGTTTTGTGGTTTGTTTATTGAGTACCTGAAGCTTTCGGTTGGGTTTTATATTTGCTTATAGTGGATTTTGTAAACTTGTTCTATATTGTTGTTTAGGTCGTAATTTTTATGTGACAAGCTTGTTCATATGTGCTTTACTCAGTGCAGTTTGTTGTGGGTTGCTCTTGATGTCGTGTTACGCTTATAGTTGTTGCTGCTCTAAATTTGGATTTTGGATTTGGTTGTTTTTGTTTTTAGCTTCGACCCGGGGATTTGGTTTATGGTGGTTTTATTTGTGTTTGTGATGAATATACTGTTATGTACATGGTATATTCTGCACATATAGTGATAGTTTAATTTATTATAGTGAATGTTTTTGTTTTGTTTGTTGCTGTTTAGTTGCAAATACTGTAGGTAGGGGTCGTTTTTGTGCGTTTTTTAGATGTGTTTCGATGCATAGGTTCGAGCATGGGTTTATATTGGTTTAGTTGGAGTAGTTTGGTGGTTTGGAGGATGCTGTAGGTAACTTACAATTTTATGTTTGATACATGTTACATTTTATTGATTTGCTTGGAGGTGTTTGGGAGTTGGTTTGTTGGTTTTTAGGTTTGTTTGTTTGTTGTTATATATAGTTGTTTACGCAGTTTTGTTTTGGTGGATTTCGTTGGATGTAGTTGTGTTCATATTTTGAGTGGAGGGTGTTCATTTGAGGTTTTGTTGCATGTATTTGGGCCAGGTACAGTATGTGTTTGTGCAGGTAGGTTAGCGTTTTTGAGGTTGTAGTTAGTTATGTTAGTTTTGTAATTTGATAGATTGTTGCTTTAAACACTTGCGTGGTTTTAGTTTTATTTTGGGGTTTCTGGTTCCTTATTGTTGTTTACGTTATAGGTGTTGTGTGGTGTTGCTTGTTATAGGTGATGTTACTGATTACATAGGAGTTAGTTACGTGTACTTGATGATTGTTGTTTCATTAGTTCTTGGTGTAAATGTTTCACGTGTTATGTTATCATGTTTTGGGTTTGCTTTGTAGATATGCTATCTTTTCTGAGTAGGTTTGTTATTAGTTATTTCTAGGGTGTTGCTTTGCGGGTGTGTTATTAGTTTCTTTTTAATTTTGTGGATGACTTCGGTTAGTATAATTGGTGTATAGGCTTGCATTTATAGGTTTGTTTTGCGGTTTTTTGTTCGGGTTCATAACATGGGTGTGGGCTTACGATATTGTTACGATTTAGGTGTGTATTTTGGTGTTTGTTGCTTTGTTTTAATTTGTATTAATGCTGTGATTTTTGGGAACTTGTTTGGAATTAATACTTGTTATGTTACTTTTGATGTTTTCGATTTGATGGTTCTTTCGGGATGGTGGGTTGGAGTGATTGGTGTTTATTTTTAATGTTTATGGTTGTTTAGGTTTTGGAGTCGTTGTGGGATTGGGTTGTGTATTTATTGCTTTACGTAGGTTGATAAGGGATGTGGTTGAGCTGTGGTACCTGGAGTTTGATTTAAGGTTTTGATTATGCAATTTTGTAGGTTGTGGTGATGAGGTTTTTATATGTTGTAGTGTTTGGTTTTTGCATATTTGGAATTGTATTTTGATTTTGTTTGTTTTTGTTTATTTTTGAGTTGGTGTATTTTAAGAGGTACTGTTTTTTGTTGGCTTTGTAGGGTTGATTAGGTTTTTCATTTTTGTGCTTTTGGGTGTGGGTTTTGGGTGTGGGTTTTATGTTTTGTAGTAGGGTATTTAAAGTTGTTTTCGCTAGCTCCCCAGAGGGTTGGGTTGTGTTGATTTTACAGGAGGTTGGCTTTTGCGGGATTTAATGCGTTTGCTGTTTTAGCCTGTGGAGTTGTGTAATTTTGGGGTGTGTTCGGTGGAACTGCAGGTTTGGACTTGCGTGTAGGGTTGATATAATATACTGGGCTTGTTGGTTTGGGCATGTTGCTTAACGGCGGTAATTTGGTGATTTTGGCTGCAAAATGCTTAAATTTTGGTGTTTTTGCGAATTTGTTAGTTTTGCCGTGGGTAAAGCATACTGTTTGACTTGTAGACTTGTGTATGGACAGATTTGGGGGTTGGGGTTAGTTTGTGGGAGAGTTTTTGTGGGTTTGTTTTGCGCATAGTTTGAATATTGTTATCTGCTGAGGACTTTGTATACTTGTGAGCTTTGAATTGCGGGGTGGTTCATACTACATGTTTTCCATTAGGTTGTTGTTTGACTTGAGCCACGTTGTTTTGTTTTGTTTGCTGGGGCTGGGGTTTTACGTGTACGATTGATTTACTTGGTTTAAGGTAGTTCGGTTTTTGGGTTTATGTTTACCGTTTAGATTGTTGTAGTTTGTAGTGTTGTATGTTGTGTGCGAGTTGTTTTTATTTAGGATGAGCGTTTGAATTTTGGGTTTGAGGTGGGTTTTAGTTGTGTAAGTCGTTTAAACCATACAGGTTTTATGTTGCTTAGATTTGATTGGTTTGTTAGGTTTATGTTTTTACTTTGATTTGTAGTCCAAGAGTAGTGAATTGTATGATATTGTATGGGTGCTTGTTTTTTGTATTTGGATTGATGCATTTATACACTTTGTAATACTGTTACATTGATTTCTATTTGTTGTTGTAAATATTACTTTGAGTTAGTGATGTGTGGTTTATAGATTGATTTGTTATATGTGTTTTAGTATAGGTTTATTCTAATATGCTTGTGGGTGGAGATTTGCTATGGATACTGGAGGTGTTTAGTTTATATACTGATTTTATTATATAGATACTTGTAGACTACTCATTTTAGGTTGAATTATTTGTGTTGCATGCTTTGCAGGGTTTCGTGTACTCGTTTTTTGGGTTATAGATAGTGACCTTTTGTACATGTTATTGTTTTTAAATTGTGTTTTTTGTTTTGAATTCGTTACAGTTGGCTTTGTTTTTGATATTGATAGGTTTTGTGTAAATTGCTTTTTTAGTTTTGTTTTATTGCTAATGGTTTGAAATTATAGATAGTGTGTTTGCACGGGGGTTTATAGGTCTGTGCTTTCCTTAGAGTGCTTATAATTAAGTTTTGTTGTTTGGAATTTGGTATAAGTTAGATAGTGGAGAATTTTAGAACATCTCTGGAGTTTTACTTATAGTTATGTACATGTAGTTGTGTACATAGTGGTAGCGTTTAGTTTTGCATGGTTATTAGGGGTTTGATGTTGTGGTTTGGTTGTTTGCGTGTACTTGTTTCGTTTAGTTGGTTTTATTGTGCCTACAGACATTAACTGTAAAGTTTATTTGTGTTGAAGGTGTAGAATGAAAGTTCCCAATTCTCTATTTGGTTATGGACTTGTTCATCGATGGATTTAGGTTGTTTGGATGTTTTACCTGAATTTTGAGATACAGGTTT
Organism: Vickermania spadyakhi; assembly: GCA_030849815.1. Lineage (NCBI taxonomy): Eukaryota > Euglenozoa > Kinetoplastea > Trypanosomatida > Trypanosomatidae > Vickermania > Vickermania spadyakhi. The sequence goes on along the minus strand of JASAOA010001513.1, from coordinate 7,130 downwards.
CGAGGTAGGTTGTTAAGTTGCCTTCCATGCAGAGGTGTTGCCGTAGGGTTGTGTTTACTTAGGGGATTTGTGTTTAGGTTAGTTGTGTTTTTGTATTGTAGGGTAGTGTGTGTAATTGCCAAAGTGAACCGGAGTGGTTGGTTGTACTTGCGTTGTTTTATTGGTTTGATTTTACAGGTGGGTTTGGAGGTTGTGTTGTTTGTTACTTTCGCGTGAATTGTTTTGCTTGTGGGGTTTTGTTACATGTGTTGTTTGACAGTGTGTTTGAGGGTTGTGTGGGCAGGTGGGTTTGGGTTTATTTCGTTGTTGTTTTTGTGATTTAGATATGACTTGTTATTTTAGTTATTGGTTTTTATAGGTGATATTTCGTAGTGCAGGACTCGCATGGGAGTTTTTGTTTTACATATTGCTTGTAGGTGTAGATTGTTAGATGCTTGGGTTTTGAGGACACGTGAGTTGTTAATGTAGTGCAATCTATTGTAGATGTTATTGTATTTTAGTTACGGGTTAGACGGGTTGTGCTTATGTTTGCATACTCGACTAGGGTAGATGCTTGCTGCTGTTTATGAATTTTAGATGGTTTTGGTTTCGTTTACGGCGCGTCATAGGATTTATGTTTGTATGTACGTACTTTACGGTTTCTTCGTGGGCATATACAAACTTTGATTTGTATGGTTGTTAGTGGAGCCGGGGTGTTCATTTGTGGGTTTTGTTTTACGTACAGTGTTACGTGACGGATTTCTCGTTGTGTATATTAATGTTAAATCGTGAGTTGGGGTAATGTTTTATTAGTTATATTTAAGTTAATTTGATTGTAATACTATATCATTTATCGTTGCGTTGTGTTATTACTTGTGATTTAATGGTTAGCGTGTAGGATTTGGCTTATTCCTTGAATTTAAGTTTGAGATTAGATTGTTGTTTTAAGACTTTGTGACTGTATATTTGGGTGTTTGCTTTGACTGGGGTTGGGTTAGGGTATAATATGACTAGGTTTGTTATAGTTTCTTTCCGAGAGGTTGTATATTATTAATGATTTTGTTTCAATTTTGCAGGCGCATAGTTTGTGGGTTTACTCCGGGTTACTTTGTTGGCCTACGGGTCTCATGCATTAGCGTGTTGGAGGTTAGGGTGTTGTTACTTGCTTTTTACAGAGGGTTTTAAGCTTGTGTATACGTTAGCGGTTTATAATTTGGATAGGTTTCTATTTCCAGTTTGTTAGACTGTGTATGGTGTTGTTGTTGGATAGCGCTGTTTGCGTTGTGATTTTGTTGGTCTATATAGGTTTAATATGGTTCAGGAGTTTGACTTATATGATTCGAGTTATTTGTATAATATGATATTAGGTATATGTGTATTTGCTTTGTGTTTTTGCTTGCACGTTTATTAAATTAGAATATGTAATAGTTAGAATCGTTCAGTTTGTTTTTTATGTTATTACTTAGTTTAGTATACAATTGTTGGGTTATGTTGTGTGAGGTGTGTTTGTCCTTGTGTGGGTTCGCTAGGTTTAGTGGTTTAGATGTGCTTTGTGAGTTTGATTAGTTGCTTTAATTGCTGGGATTTAGATGGGTTAGTTCTACGTAATTTGTAGGATTCTATAAGGTTTGTAAGTTTTGTGTTTTCGGTTTAAAATGTTGCTATAAGCTGAGGGAGTCCAGTCTTTAACTAGGCTTGTAGTTTTAAAGTTGTATTATGCAGGTTGGTTTTGGTTAGCTTTGTGTATTATTTAGGAGTTTGCTGTGTTTTAAGTATTGGAGATTTAGTTTGTGCTAGTGTGTTAGTTGGGGTTATAGAATTGTTTCCGCAGATTTTGATTTTGGTTTTTATGATAGTTGCGCGCGTGGTTTTGTTTTTATTGGTTTGTTTTATTTCAGGACAGTTTCGCAGCTGATTTGTGTACTTGTTTATACTATGGGTTTAGATGTTAGTTTTCGTTGGGTTGGTCTTGCTCTGGGTTTGGGTTTTCCGTAGGGTTGGTGGTAAGTTTGTTGTTGTTGTTTATGTTGTAGTGTTTTGTACGAGGTGTGTTATTTTATTGTGTTTTTGCGGAGGTTGGTATTTATGTGGTTTGTAGCTTTGTTGGGGTTGCGTGGGAGGTTCGTGGTATATGTTTGGTTTCTTAGGGGATTTTCATGGTTGGACTTTGTTCAGGTTGCCTGTAGTTTTTGTTTTGTTTAGTTTTGGGGTTTGTGGGTGCAGGTGTTTTGCTGTGTATGACATCATGTTTAGAGTCCTGAAACTTCGGTAAACAGCCACTACCTGCAGGTTTATTGTTAGGTGAGGGGTTGATATAATATAGTTACGGGGTTTATTGGTTTGTGTAGGATGTTATATGGACTTGTAAGTCTTATAGATAAAGGCTTTAGATGCATGTTTGGGGGTTGGCGGGAGAACTTTTGTAGGTTTGGGTATATGGGTAGGAGGTGGGTGTTTAATCGCTGTTTTTGTATGCTTCGAGGTTGTAGGTTTTGGGTATGAATTTTGTATGTTTAGGTTTAGGTGCGATCTGGATGTTTGAAAATATGTAGATTAGTCGTAAGTTGGTTATTTAGTGTTTCTTTAAATTTAGAATTTGACATGCTTACACTTTTGTAGGTTGCGTGCGACTGGATTTGGTGGTATGTTTTGTGAGGTTGGTTTGGGTTTGTGATTTGGGTTTAAGAATGGTTAGGGTTTGTGTGTTTGAGGTTTTGATTTGTATATAGTATGTTCGGATTTGCGATTAGAGTGGGTTGTAGGTAGGTGTTTACGCTTGAGATTCGATTACCGTCTTTCAGTGGTATTTATTGGATTTGTTTTTCGCGGCTTATATTGTAGTTTCTTCCCATTAATGGTTTTGGGAATTTCTTGTAGCCGTGTATTAGCTCGCAGTTTACTGGATGTAAGGTGCTTGTTTTTGGTTTTCTTTGTGTATGATGTGTGTTTATATTTGGGTGTTATGTTGTGAGTGTTGGGTTTGGTCGTTGGTATTTGTAGTTGGTCTGTATGTTTGTATGAAGACTTTTACTAGGGCTGATGTTTTAAGTGGATTACAGTTGTCTGTCATTACATGAAGTGTGTTGGTTGTTGTTTATTGTTGGATTTATAGGATATGCGTAGGGTTTTATGATGCAAGAGGTTCTCTGGGTTTGTTTCAGTATTAACTTTACCTGGGGTTCCCGATATGTGGGGTTTATATTGGCCTTTAAGACATGGTGAGGTGTAGTTAGGCTGATTACTATTTAAGGGATTGCTTGTGCTGAGTGTTTGTGGTTTTGTTTCGTTTTCGGCGTTGTAGGTTGGGATTTTGTTGGAAATTTATTATATTTGGGTTGTATTTGTTTATTTAGGTTGTGCACTTACGATTTGTTGTATTGACTATTTCTTTAACGCTACAGTTGGAGGATAGTTCTGAATTTGGTATTTTGACTATATATGATAAGTTGTAATAGTACTAATTGTCGTTTATGTGATTATTATTACTTGCTGATAGATGTGCGATGTGTATTTTATAACTTTGGGTTAGTTTTGATTGTTGTTTTGGATAGAGGTGTGGTAATATTGTAGGTGTGCTTGTGAGTACATGTAGTATTGTATGGAGGATCTGGATGTTCTCTTTGTTTATTCGTTAGTGTTTTGTTTTTCGGTTGGATTTGCACAGTGCTGCAGTTTGGTTTTGTGAGTTCCTTGTTGGAATTTATAGTTGCAGAAATTATTTGCTTTTCGGGTGTTTCGCTTACACATGAGATTTGTAACTTTTCTGGTTTCGTGGTTGTTGACTTAATTGAGAGTTTGTGTACTTTCGAAGATTTGTGATTTAGCATTGGAATGTGTTTAATTTGATTAGATGACTTAGGTTTAGATTGGTAGTGTTCTACGCTTGTGGTAATTTTACTGTTGTAATTTTATTGTTTGGACTTTACAAGGAGATTGATTTAGGTTGTGGGGTTATTTGTTTAAGTGTTTCAGGTTGGATATGGTTGCATGAGATGGCGTTCTAGTTGTTGTACTTAGCATGTTGATTCACGGGTTTTATACTTAATGATTCGTTGAGCTTTGGTTTTGTGTTTGATGCTTGTTTGTTATTGTTTTATATAGACATTTTGGGTATTGGTTTTATTTCGGGGATATTCAGTTTCGGGGTTAGGGTTTACGTGCGGTGATACTGTTATCTTCATAACTTTATTGTAATTGTATTCTAGTTGATTGTTTGTTTGCTTCTGCGTAGCGGGTTTATATGTTTCTAGGCTTGTGGAGTTTGACGGGTGTAGGATCTTAGGTTTGGTGGAGGTGTGTTATTATCTGGTTTGCTTCAGGTATACTTCTGCAAGGGTATGTTAGTTGTTATACATATTGTAGCGTACAAATTTACGCTTGTTTTAGTGTATAGTATATTTATGTGGATTTGCGAGCATTTGTGGTTGGATACTTACATTTGTTGGACATATAGGTTGCTGCGGTAATTACCTTGCTTGTGATTTGGTTATAGTTGTTTACGTTTTTTAAAGTTTGTATGCTGCATTTGTGTATAGACATGTTGTAATTTTGCTGTTGTTGTGTGATTTAAATATATGATGTTTTACTTTAGTTATGTTAGGTTGGTTGTTTTGTAGGGTAGGTTTCAGTTTTACTTTTCGTGTAGCTTTGTTTTGTAATTTTCTGCTACATGTTGGTATACGTATTAGATTTTTGTTTAGTGTTTAACTTTTTATTGATTTTTATGAAGTTGTTTGGGGTTTATGTTGGAGTTTTTCTTTTACTTTGCTATTTTAGTGGGGTGCTTGGGGTGTTAGCTTTTAGTTGTGTACAACGTTAATGGATTTGTATGTTTTGTATTAGGTTTTGGTTTTAGGTTGTGTTCTCGATTTTGTTTTGACTTTCTGCTTTAGGGTTATTTATGCTTACCTAGATTGTTTATTTTGACTTGTATATTTTAAACGGTAACTTAAACTGCGAATGATGTGAGGATTGTACTTTGAGTTGGGTTTTTTCGCTTAGTTTTGGTGTTTGATTGTGCGCCTTGGGGTTTTGTAATTTTGCACTTGCTTACTGTAGCTTACTGGCTTTTAATGTTCGCTGAGGATTTATAGTTTGGATGTATAGTTGTTGGTGTTTGGGTATGACATTGGTTTTGTTAATTTGTGGGGATTTGGGCTACTTTCTATGCGCTGGTTTGACTAAGTTTATTTTGCGTTTAGCGTTGTTTTTAGAGTGTTTGTTTTGATTGTATAGGTGTGTGTTTTTGTTTTATTATGGTTTGTTAGTTTGATTTTGTGGGAGTTTGCTTGGTAAGTTTACTTATATACTTTTAATGGATGTTTGCAATTGAATGACTTTGTAGGTTTGCATTTATTTATGTTTTGTACCTTGGAGTAGGTTGTTCCATCTAGCTTTGTGTCCCGGTATACAGTCAGTATTTGGGGTTTGTAATAGGAGTGTCCTGCATGTCTGCGTTAACTTTTGCTTTGATTGGATATAGTTTTACTGGTTTGTGAGTTAGAGCTTGCTTTTCAAGGATTCATTTTGTGGATGTACTGTATCGGATAGTTGGTTATACTGGTATAGTTATTTTACGTGTATAGGCTTAGGTTTTGCGTATTTTGTTTTGGAGGTGTTGTTTTATATGTTTAGGACAATGTGTACTTATAGTTTTCGATGTTAGCATGTATTTTGCTTAATTAGGTTTTATGTTGTCTTAGGGTTGTGTTTGCTGTTATGTTTTGGGATTTAAGGTTGGGGTCTTTTACGTTTAGTTTGGATATGTATATGCACGATGGTTTTGTAGTTTTGGGTTTCCGTGTTGGGTTTTTATGGGAGGTTTGTTTTCGATTAGTTTCTGGTTATTTGAATGCTGTATTTCGGTTTTAGGAATGCATGCGGTCTTTTGCAGAACCTACCAGATTTGTTTTGGGCGGTTATTGTGCAATATAAGAGGTTTGTGGTTTTAGTTGTTTTTGGGGTATTTGGGCTTAGTTTGTTTCTGAGATATTGACTTGTCGGGTTTTGGCCTTTTAGAGTATCTTGTGGGTACTTCTGCAGAAACTGCCAGATTTGATGTTGGTGGAGGGTTGATATAATATAAGAGGTTTGTGAGTTTAGTGCGTTTTGGGGTATTTGGGTGGCTTAGTTTGGTTTCTTGGATATTGATTTGCCGGATTTTGGCTTTTTAGAGTTTTTGTCGTGAATTCTGGTAGAAGCTGCCAGATTTAGGCTGGTGAAGGGTTGATATAATATACAGGTTTTGCAGGTTTGTGGAATTTGGTGTATTTTGAATCCATTTGGATGGGTAGTTTGACATGGGGTATTAGATACGTCGGATTTTTGGGTTTTAGATGGTTTGTTGGGTTGATTGTTTTAAAGGTTTTTCAGATTTGTATGTTTGGTTTCCGGTGGGTCTGAGGTTTCGAAGGTTTGTGATTTTGGTAGGCAGATTATTTGGGATTTGTGATGTAGTTGCAGATTTTGTGTTTTATATAACTTGGTGGTCGGATTTTTATGTAAGTGTTATGTATTTGTGTGATTTGTTATTTTGATTTATGCTGTAGGGTGGGTAGTGTGTAGTTTTTGAGATGGCGTTTTGGTTGTATGTTGTTAAACTTGCGTTTAGGTTTGCATAGGTTGTTGGATCGGTTATAGAGGTGAGTGCGTGTTCCCCTGGGTTTATAATATTTACTTATGTTTTGGGTTTTGATGTTGTGTAGGTTTACATTGTTATTATAGGTTTGTAGATTGGTCTTGTTTTACTTTGTGCTTTGGACTGTGAGTTTGTATATTGAACTTGGTTCAAGGGTTTGTGTACGCACACTCACTGTTGTGACGTTAAATTGTGTTTACTTTTTGTACATGTTAGTTTGGTGTTTGCTTAAGGTGTGGAGTTGATTAATTTGTAGGTATTAAGATGTGATATTGTTTGCGGGGATTCAGAGTTTATATTGATTTGCTTTCTTAATTGTTACAATTTGTTTTGTGATTTGTTGCTTTCGTGATTTTGGTAATGGTTTTGTTGTATTCCATTGCGTGATTAATATTAGGCTAATTTTCTTATATTACAATTACTCTGATGAGGCTTGGTGAGCGTGTTGTGTCTTGCTATTATATTTTAGCTTTGGTTGTCTGAGTTTACGGATATTTTGTGTGTTTATCGCGTT
>JASAOA010001512.1:0-15124 GCA_030849815.1 Vickermania spadyakhi | reverse complement strand
GGTTTGTTGCGTGGCATTTGCACTTAGATAATTCTTGTTTGTGGTTTTGAGTGGATTGCTAGGTTCAAGGTAATATGTTAGATGGGATTCAGTACTTTGATGGTTGGTAACTTCGGTGATTTGTTATATAAAGTAGTCACCAGTTTTTCGATAGTTTTTGTGTGGTAGCATTGTTTAGGCTAGCTTTTCTTTGTGAGGTTTGACCGTTTGTATTGGTAAATAATTTGGGGGTTTGTGTTGCAATTCTTGCTACTTGTTATAAGTGCTGTTTCTGGATACTTAATGGTTTCTTTAGGGTTTTATTTTGATGGTTTGGGTATGTAGGTTGGTTGGACATTATAGTAAGGTTGTGTTGGTTGGTAAGTTTTGTGGTTTTAGATTTATTTGCCATCGCACTTTGGGGTTTGATTGTTTGGGTTTGAATTTAATACGTATTTATGTGGAGGCGTTAAACGCGGTATGAGTGTGTTTAACTGCATAGGAGTTTACTGTTGTTTTTCTTTTTGGGGTGGTTTATTATGTTTGCGATTTTGATATGTTGCATAGTTGGGGTGGGGTTGTTATGTATTTACAGTTTGGATTGGTTACAGACTCGTGTAGACTTAGTTAATTATTTAATATTGTTTATGTTTATGTTGGTTTGATTACTTTTGGTAAACATGTTCTGTTCGAGTTGTTGTACGGGATTTATTTGTTAGACTGTTATTTTAGGTTGTTAGTTTTACTTTATAGTTTTATTTGTTATGATTTTGGGCGGGTTTTGCTTGCGTAGTGGTTTGTGGATTGTTTGCTTTATGACTGTTTTGTATATTTACGTTTCTGGTTTAGTTGTAGTTTTGACTTTGGTACGTGCTAGTTTAGGTAACGTTGGTTGTGGGTTAGATAGGCAGAGTCAGTACTTTGTTTTGTTTACGTGTACTTAACGATTGGTATGTTGTATGATGCTTGGATTTTTCCGGAGGCTGGTTGTGTAGTTTATGTATTTTTGGTTTTGAGTACTTGTTGTATTTTATGTGTTGGTAGGAGGGTCGTGCATAATTGTGCTAAAGGTTTTTTGAGTATAGTGTGGGTTACTCGTTATTTAGTTTAGTGTACCCATTACTTTGGATTTGTTTTTAGGGGTGGGTTAACTTCGTGTGAAACTGTTGTTTGGGTTTTGGGTTTAGGTTTCACATGTGTAATTGGCTGCCAAGGTTTGGGCCTTAGTATTATGGTTACATCTGTAATTTTGGAGTTTTTGGGTGAACTGCAGCTTTAGAGGATGGTGTAGGGTTGATATAATATAGGTAGTTGCTGTATGTTAGGTTATTTATGGGTATATATACCAGTTGGATTTGGCAGCAGGTGTGTTGAGATGCGGTTTTACAAGGTGTTTTGGGATTTCAAGACTTGGACCTTCAGTTTTGGGGCTGAATTTGCATTTTCCAAGGTTTTGTCAAACTACAGTTTCTGTGGTTGCTGTAGGGTTGATATAATATAGTTTACTTGTTGGATATTCGAATATTTACGTGATTATATTAGTTTTTAATGTATTCGGGATGGGTTTCTTAGGTTGTAGGTATTTAGGTTTGGATTTTGGTATTACAGGTAGTTGTGGGTTCCTATACACAGGCTTTGAGTTTTCGGTGTTGTTTTAGGGATTTGCAGATTTCAGGGTGTTTGTGTGTAAGCTGGTTGTTTTGCTTTTGTACAATTGCAGTGTCTATAGATTCGCATGTACTTTTGTTTGGGGGTTTGATAGTTATTCATATTTTACAGGTTTAGTTTGCTTTCTGTAGGCTGTTGGGTCACGTTTTGTGTTTTTGTTATGATTTGGATTTTTATTGTAGTTGTAAACTTGGTAGACTTGTTTGTGGTTGTGGTGTTGGCTTTGGGGTGTGTTTTATGCCTAAGAGTTGGTTTTGATTGTGTATAGTTTTGTAGGGTATTGCATTAGTTTATTGTTTTAGGTTGTGATGGTTGTATTTTATTTGTGTTGTTGTTTAGCTTTGTTGTGAGAGGGTTTTGTGTTGGTAATGTACTTCATATGTGGAGTTTATGAGGTTGTGAATTGACTTACTTTTGTTACGGAGGTCTTTATTGCAGTCTTTCAGAACTCGTGGGCTCCGTATTTGTTTTATGTGTAGAGCGCACGTGGTGGTTGCGAGGACTTTTTGTTGGTGTTGTTATAGTTTTGGGGTGCTGATGCTGGATATGTTTTCCGTAGTCGTACGTGTTACCTATTGATGTTGTGTTTGGGCATGGGGATGGTTTGCCGTTTGTAAGTTGTGTTAGATATGTGGTGGTGAAATTGTTTTGCTAGTTTGTTTATTGTAGGGTTACTTCTGTTAGGATTCCTTTTGGGGTTGGTATTATGTTTTCAGAGTTACTATGTTATGAGGGGGTTTGATTGCTTATTGGTGTTTATTAAATTTACGTGCAGGGTTTTTGGTGCTTGTGTTTTGTTTTACTTTATTAGTTTTAGAAGTGGGTGCAACTTCGCAGATTTGCTTTGTATTGGGTATGGGAGTTTGTGTTTGTGGATATATTGTTATATTATGGAGGTACGCTATAGAAACTTATTTTGTATGTATTAGATTTGCTTGGACATTGCTTTGTAGTGGCTATGGATGCAGTAAATTTATAGGTTACAGGTTTATGCTTTTTGATGGTTTGTATGTTGAGTTTGATGAATTGAATAACTTTATAATGTAATATTTTATTTGTTTTTCTTTGTTTTTGATACAATATTACTTTGATTTTACGTGTACTAAGATGGTAATTGTGTATATGGGTACCTTTGTGTTTTGTAGTTGTATATTTGTTAAAGTATTTTGGTGAAGCTCTTATTTTGGGTGTTTTCGTGGATTGGATGCAAGTTTGGAGTTTTGTATTTGTTTTACGTTGATGCTAGGTGTTAAATTTGGAAGGTTGTTGTTTGGGAGGATTTCTTACTTATAGCTTGTACAATAGGATTAAGTTTTATGGTGTTGGTTTGGTATGTTGTTTAGGTAGTGTGTAGTTTGATACGTAAGGTTGACGGGTAGTTAAGGTTTTGGCTTGCTATGTTTTTGGGACGTGTTGTAGTTCCTGTTTATAGTTCGGGATCGTGGGTTTTTGTTTTAGTTTTGTTTGCATTGTTTAACATAGTTTTCGCCATACTGTAGTGTACTTGCAGGTGCGGAGGTTTTCGATGCATGTGTAGCACTTTTCGTGGATATTGTTATTTTGCATAGATTACTTTTGGATTTGGTGTACCGTTAGTTTAGATTTATATAGGTTTTCTACATTATATTGCATTCTGTTTATTTCTTTGTTAAGGTTTACATTTACTTATAGATTTCATAGATTGTAATAGTTATTTATGATTCTTATAGTTTTGTTATTACTTTACTAATTATGAGTGGCGTATATTGGCTTTTGCTTTAGGTTGAGGTTGTAGTATGTTATAGTGTTGGTTTGTGCTAGGATTGTGTTAACGTAGTGTTTGGGTTGGTGCTGTTTTGCATTGTTCATTATAATTTGTTTTGTTGCTGCATTTGTTTAGTTTGTAGTGTTTAAGTTGATAGTTTGTAGATTGTATTTGGGTTTTGCTTGGATGGTTTAGGTGCTGTTATTATATTTGTAAAATAGTTGGGTTTGTAGGCATAGATTTTTACTTTGTTGCTGTTTAGTTCTGTAGATTGCGGGGTGTTTTGTTTTGCTGTTACTACGAGTGGGATTGCTGTATTTGGTTCTGGTCGTTGTTTTCGTGTATTGGAGTTACGTGCTTTTATTCTCCGTTGTTTTTGGTGTGTGGGCTGTGCTGGTTTGATGAAGGTGTTGTTGTAGTTTAGCATAGTTGTTAAGTGCTTTGTAGTCAGTAGACTTGAGATTGGTTGTTGCTTCGTTTTGGTTTTATTGTAGGTTAGGCTTGGTGTTTGTGGGCTAAGACCGTTTACTGTTCAATTTTGTTTGGATTTAGATGTTTGGATTTGTAAAGTTGTTTATGTTTCTAAACTTGGAAGTAGGTTTGTTTGTGCATAGGTTTCGAGTTTGTGTAATTGTTTAAGTTTGCGTTACTTTTGTGTACTTTGTTTTAATACTGGGGTTGATGAACGTGCGTATTTTAGGTTGGCATTTTGGGTTTTCGGATGCGAGTTTTGTTATGCTAGGCTTTGTTTAAGTTGGGCAAGGTTGCGATATTTTGGTTTGCTTCTTGGGGATTCGGATTGTTTTATTTCCTGAATTTGGTTTTGGTGGGTTTTAAATTAGTTGGGGTGCGGTTTATGTGAAGGTTTGGGATTTATGTATTTGTTTTAGGTTGCAGAGTTGGTTCTAAAGTTTGTTAATTTTGTTTTGTTTGGCTCGATGGTTTGGGTTTTTCGTCAGACTGTTATTTATATTAATTTAGAGTTTGTATTTTCAGATAAAGTGTGCAATTTTTGTATGTGAAACTTGCGGAGGTTTGGGGTAAATATTATAGTTTTGTTTACTATAACAGGGAGGACGTTTTGTAGGTTTACTTTAGATTGTAGTATTGGCGTTGCGTGCATTTGTATTGTACCTTGCTGATTGTAATATTTGTGGTATTAGTTAGCCGTGTAAGTTCCCGTTTTGTGTTGGTGACGTTATTTTATGTTGCGATTTGGTTGGGTTATGATTTCTGTTGTTTAACGGTAGGGTGTGCGTATTTCGTTTTATAGCTGTGTTTGTTTGTAGATTTGCACACGTGGTGGGTTTTATGTTTAGTGTTGCACTCTTAGTGCGCTTACAGACTTGCTAGGATTTGCTTTCTATATGGTTGTTGCCTGTAGGTGTTGTAGGTGTTACAGGAATCCTTATATTTCCAGTTTACCTGCTTGTTGGTGGTACTGTAGTCTGGTTTTGTTTGCAGTTTATGGAGGTTTTGTTTGGTAGTTGTTGTAATGTGACGAGTTATGCTGCGTAACTTTGTGGTTTTATGATATGCTAGAGTTTCTGTTCCTTTTTAGGTTCACTCAGGTCCGGGATTTTCCGGCTACTTTCTACCTGTTTTGGGTGGGTTTTCGTGGACCTGCATGTATTTTGCGATGTGTAGGGTTGATATAATATAGTGTAGCACGAGTTTAGTCTTGAAAGTGGCATTTAAAGGATATGTAGGTTTTTAGGGCTGCAGGTTTAGAGGGTTTGCGGTTTTTGAAGGGTTTGTGCATCCTACACCAATGTTTGTATTTGTGTCTGATAGGTTTTCTGGAGTTTGAATAGTGCGCCTGGGGATTCGTGCGTGAAGTTGTTGTGACATAGGCGAGGTGTCTATTTTAGATGTGAGGTTTGTTAGGGATAGTGCTTCTTTTAGGGGTATAAGTTGCGGACATGTTGTAAGTGTTAAGGTTGTAGGGTAAAGGTAGTTGTTGCTTTGTTGTCAAGGTATATGTTATTACGAATTTTAAAAGTTGGGTTGTGGGTGTGATTTGTAGTTTATTATATCTGTTAATTTTGTTAGGTTTCCTTGGGTTTTAAGTTTGTTAGATTGGTAGTTGTGGGTTTCTTTTGGGATTACAGAAGATGGGTAGATTGTGGGAATGCTTTTTGACATTAAATATGGTGGAGCACATAGGTGCATTTGGTTTGCTTTTGTGTGCTGTAGATTCAACGTTATTGCTTGTAGTGTTGGTAGATTGGTACGTTATAGCGTTTTGTTTCCAAGTTATTAAGACAATGATTGTAAACTTGCATTTGGATTTGCTGCAGACGCTTTTAAGTTAAGGTAGTGGTTTTTGACGTTTTTGTTTGTGAAGTGATGGTTTGAGTTGTTTTGTTTTGGTAGGTTGTATTGACATGTTTTGGGTGTTGGTGGTGTTACATAGAGTAGTTTGGTGTTTGTTTGTGAGTTTCACATACTTGTAGCTTTAGTACTGTGTGTTATAGTTTTGCAGGGGTTATACATGGCAAAGTTTGCACTTAAACTTGGGATTGTGTACTTTTCAAGTTGTCGTGTTAGTGGTTTTGTTGTTGTACAGGATTTGCCGTCGAATGTTGGGTTTGACGTGTTTTAGAAACGGGTATGTAGATTAGTTGATTTGTAGTTGTTGGTAACACATCTTGTTTTGTTGGTTTGTAATTGGCCGTATTGGTTTACGGGAGTTTAGTTTTTAGGTTATCAGTGGGTTTTGTAGATTCGCATCCATAGGTTTGATACGTTGCAATTAATTGTGTGAATTAAGATGTGATTTGGGTTGTTTTTGTTTAGTAGGTTTATATTTATAGATGTGATTGTAGTGGTTTATTAGCGTAGGTTTGGGATATTGGTTGTATGTGTTGCGCATTGTTTGCTATGGCTTGTGGGTAGAGTTGGTTGTATGTTGTATAATTTAAATATGAATAGTCAGGGACTTTTGATTTTAAGGAATTGTTTGGTATGTATTTACGTTTATATTTCGGAATTGTCCGCATGTTTCGGGGTTTTTAGGGTATTTGCAAGATTTTGTTTTGATTGTATTTGATATCGTTCATTACTTGCGAAAGTTGGTTGGTTGTTATTGTTAGTAGGTTGTTAGTTTTCGGATAGAGGTATGTAGTTGTAGTGAATGGAGGTATGGTTAGGCCTGCATATTTACTAGTTTGGAGTTGCGTATTTGGAATGATGATTTGTTTTATTTTGTAGTTCTGAGGATACGTGTTACTGATTACTGGTTGGAATTTTGTTTAGATTAGTTTGTTTGTAAGCATGTGTTATTTTGTGTGATTTCATTTATTTGTTTTTTGTAATATTGCTGCTTTACTTGATTTTATTTTATGTTATTACTTATGGTATTATTTCAATTTAATTTACGGTTTTCTTATTGTAGTTAAATGGGTTGATTACTTATGAGTACTTATAGTTTTGTTTTGCGGAGATTGTGTATTGTTGTTACTTTGTATATTTCAAGGTGTGTTTGTGTGGGATTACTTTTTTTATGGTGTTTGTAATTCTTTGTTTGGGGATTTGATTTAATGCTTAATATTGGTGGGTTTTCGATTCCCGGAGTTTACGTTATTGAGTAGGTTTTGTACTTGTTTGTGGTTGTGGTTTGTTGTACTTTGGTTGTTTTGTGTTTTACGTTGATTGTTTTGTGGTTTTATTATGTTGTGGGCATTCTATTTTTATACTTTGCGATGGGTTTGTGTTTTGTGGAGACTTGTGCATAGTGTTGTGTTATTATAGTATGGTTGTTTGTTGTTGCGTTTTAGGGGTGTTTCGTGGGATGTTACTATCATAAGAGATTTAGGTTAGTTTTGGGTTTACTTGGTGACGTGTGCATGTTTAAAGTTTTATACTTGGGATTCGATGTTTCATGTGTAGATGCTTGGTGAGTTTGCTTGGAGTTGTTAGTATTGCAACACAGGGTTTGGATTACATGCAATTTGGGGTTGGTGGGTTTGTTAGATTTGTTATATAGGTTTCTAAATTTGTATTTTGTTTATAGTACCTTGATTGATGATGACTGTTTGTAACGGTTACACTTTAAATTGACCTGTAATAGCATGTATATTCGTAGTGGGGAGTTATTACTTTATGTTATAGATGTGGTTATATGTTAACTTTGTTTATAGTGGTGGGTTTTTATTTTGGTTTGCTTGTTAAGTTTGATATTATTTTATGCGCTGATATTTTGTTGTTATGTTAGCTTTTACAGTTGGTTGAGTCCTTATGGTTTTGTTTTGTGATTTGCATGATATTGGTTTTATTGTAAGGTTTGCTTTTAAGTGCATTTCATACATTAGGGTTTAGAAGGGTTTGTTGTTGTTGTTGCTTGATTATTATTTTTTGTACCTGTATTTATGCTTAGATTACATTTATAGTAGGTTTGTTTTGTTGTATACTCTGGAGTGGGTTTACTTTTAGGCTTTGGGTTTTATTAGTTTTTGGTTTATATTTACGTTAATGTTTTTACTTTTTGTTTGAAGTTGTTTTAGTTAGTTTGTGTTTGTGATGTTTAGTAGGTTGCCACATTGCTAGGTTCTGTATTTTAAGAGTACGGTTATTTTAGTTATAAATTGGTTCGAGCGGGTTGAGTTTGTTTGTGTAGAGTGCCCCGATTTTGTTTGTTTTATCGTATAGGAGCAGTTGGGTTTATTTACATTTTGTGGTATAGTTGTCTGTTGTATTTGAATAAGCATGTAGATTGGATAGTTTGTATTTAGTTGTGTTTTGGGTTTATAGTTAGTATTAATTATAGGTTTTTAGTTTAATTTGTATTTTGGTTAGCGGTTTGTTTTTGTTGTGGTTTGGGTTTGGGTCGTTATTACGTAATGCTGCCGCGTTAGTTATTTCGTTTTAAGTATCTTGTAATGATTGTTGCCCAATACTTGTTTTGAGATATGATTATGTTTGTAGGGTTCTATTGCCCTTTTGTTGTACTTTGTTAACGCATGTAGTTGGAGTTGGCGGATTTGACAGTTACGGGTTGCTTTGTAGGGCTTCTTTTAAGTTTATCTGATTTTTGTTTGGAGACTTTTACTTTGCGGATTGGTTTGACAGGTTGGATAGATTGTTACGCCGAATATGATGCGTTGTTTCGGCTTGTTATTATGATTCGTGTAGATGTTGTGGGGTTGCTCCTATGGGTTTGTTTGCTTTTGTTTGTTTGTTGCAGGTGATTATTTGTGTAGGTGTAATTTCATATGTTTATGCATGGGACAGGTGGTTTAGCTGCTTGGTTGTTGTGCTTAGAAGTTGGGGTTTATGTTGTGTTTACCTGCGGGTTTAGTGTTTGGTAGAGGGTTGATATAATATAGCTGTGCAGAGGTTATCCTCAAAACCCTGTTTCCTGAGCGCTTATATTATGAATTTTATGGAATATTATAGTAGGTGTTTAAATTTGGGGTTTTTGAGGGCTACTTGGTTTTGAGGTGTTTTTTAGTTGGAAATTTCGTATTTTTGTGGTTTTGCTGTTTGCATGGGGTTATTTTGGGTGTTTGGCTATCAATACTGAGGATTTTGCGTTAGGTTGGCTAGTTGGGGAATCATAGGTTTGTGGGATGTAGGGACGTTTGTGCAGACCAATCACAGTTGGTGGGTTTTGCCTTTGTAGAGTTCGTTGATACAAGGGGTGAGAAACTTGTTTTTAACCTACGTTTTTGTTAGGTTTAGGTTCGTTGGGTTTCGCATACAACGATTATGCGCTTTTGGGTTGTTAAGATTTGCAATACGGGCACTGATACCTTGTTATTTTAGATTGCGTCATTCGTGTTGTTAATAGTTGATTTGCTTATGGTTGCATATGAGGTGTAGGGTGGTGGGTTGCGCGTAATGGTGGGCAGTTACACAATTAGTTATACTGGTTGGACGGTGGTTTTGGGTTGTATTGGTTGGATTCCTAAGTGGGGGTATCATTTATATAAGTTGGTTTTGTTATGTTGGTTTTAGATTTGCTAGGTGTTCGATTTAACTTGGTGTATTTGTAGCTTTTAGTTGTTTGTGTAATTGTGATGGGTTTGTTTATAGAATTTAGGTGTCGTCCTTCTGGTATGATTTAGGATTGCAGGACTGTTATCTTATTTTACTTATTATATTTTAGATTTGTAATATTTGTTCTGTATAAGTTGATTTTGATTTATGTTATTACTTTGATCTTATAGTTAGTATATACTCTGTTTTGGGCAATTGTGAGCTTTTTGCTGTAAGTTTATAGTGTAGGTTGTCTGTTGTACGTTGTGTTGTTTGCAGGTTGAGTTTGGGTTTTGGTATTACATATTTTAATGGAAAGGTTAGTTGTTGTATAGATAGTTACTTTGTGTAGGTGGTAGGTTATGTTGCATAATTATTTATATTTTGGTTTGTTATATGGTCCTGTTTATAAGTAGTTTTATGTTTGCTTTGATTTCTTATAGTTATTGTATTTGTGTGTTTTCCTATTTGGTTTGTTGTTTCTGTTTTATATGACGTTAATTTGTAGGCTTGATGTGTAAGGAGGGTTTGTGTGGAAGTGAACCTGGATGGGTTTGATTTGTCTGTTGTTATAGTAGATTAGATTTGCGGAGTTTACGTATAAATGTGTAGATTTTGGGTTTGTTTTCTTTATTATTGCATATAGTTGTGGTGCCAGGTTCGGGTTCTTGTGTAGGTTTTCGTTATATATTGTAGAGGTTGATTTGCGCTGATTTGTTTTGTAGGGCTGTTATACAGTTTCGTGTAGTTTTTGTAGTTAATAACTTAAGGTTGGTTGTTTTAGATTGTATCTTTTATTTTGTGTTTGATGTTTGTGTATGTTGTATTAATACTTGCGCTTTCTCTACGCTTTTCGTTTTGCGTTTTGGTATTGCTAGGAAGGTGGGTATGGTTTAGCTTTGCTTTTTATAATTACACTAGGGTTTGTAGATTCCTACGGTTTGTATAGAGATTACTTGCTATGGCTGGGAGTTTCGGTTTTATAAGTGTAATAAATGCGTACAGTTGGTTGATTATTGCAGTAGTGTAGAGGTTATCGTGTTTACAAATGTTGTGTATATGATTTGTCTTTAATTTGGAAATTGTCTGCTTTAGTTTATGTTTAAGCGTTGTGTTGTGGTATGTTGTGGTTTGCTTATGTTGAAAGGTTCTTTATTGTTGTACGGGAGAATGTTGGTTTCTGAGTTGTATGATTTGTGTATGGGTTGCAGTACTTAGTGTGAGGTGCTCTTTGTAGGTGTTTCGTCCGATTGACGGATAGTGTGATTTGAGTGTTTTAATGCGGATATTGGTTTACGTGGTTAACTTATGGTTTGGGGTTTGTATTAGGGCTACATAAGTTCCCCGTGGGGTGTTAACTTGCAGTATAATAATTTAGAGTTGTGCATCATAGGAGATTAGTTCTATGGTTGCTTTATACTTATAATTTGTATAAGTTTGCTTACTGTCGTTTTTATGATGTGAGGTTTTTAGTTATTGTTTTGTGATTCTAATTTGCTTTATTTTGGTTAGCGCAGGGATAAGATTGACATACATTTCAGGGACTTAGTTTAAATGATTTTGATACTTGGTTTGTTAGCGAAGTGGGACCTTTATGGATTTGCTATTTTGGTATTTTTGTGGGTAAGTGGGCGGTTGGGATGTGTTGTTTTAATGTACAGTGTACATTTGTTTTGGGGACATATACCATGTTTTTCAGGGTATTGTGTAATTTATCGAGGCACGTGTAATAGTTGGTTCCTTTTATGTTATGTTTTGATATTACGATGTTGTATTTTAGTAGTATTTTGTTTTGTACGGGTTTTTGTGTTGGGGTTTTGTGGAAGTGGTGTGCGATCTTTACTTGTTAGGTTTGGTAAGGGTTTAAGTATTTCGATGTTGATTAAAACGTTGTATAGTTACGGGTTTTTGGATTTGGTAAGTTGAGGAGTTGTTGGTTTAATTGTGTTATAGGCGTTGTTGCATGTGTTATTTATATGACTTTGGTTTGATATTTTAGTGCTGTGTGTTTGGTTTTGGAGAGGTCTTGCTTTAAGTATAGTTATAGGTTCGTGGACTGTATATTTTAAAGGTTTGAGTTTAGATGTGGGGTTTACATGTTGAGGTCTCCTGTTTTTAATTTATTGACGCTTGTTTTTCGGTCTTGATGTATACAGCAGGTTTACAACACGGGCATGTTTCTTTGCGGGAAACTTCCATTTTTGTATGGGTTTTTTAAGTGTGCTTAAAGTAACTCCCATGATAGGCAATGTTACCTTGTGGGTAGGGTGTTAAAGTAAGATTGGTGTTTGCTGGAGTTTCAAAGTTGTGTTAGATATTATAGCTGGTGGGTTTTATATTTAATGTTTTGCTTGCTATTTTATTGTATGGGTGCATGTTGCTTGCTATACTTAGTTGCGTAGGTTTTCGATTGCTGTGTTTGTAGGGTACTTGGGGTATAGTTTAGCTTTGCATGGTATAGTAGATGCGGTTTTTGTTTTCTTTTGTGTGTTTAATCGCTTAGCTGCGTGTTTTGGATTTTAGGTTGTGGTATTTCTTATTATAGGTTTCATTATAATTACAGCGGTTTAAGCTTTGCTGTTTATATTTGTTTACTCTTATAATTGGTTTACGATGTGTTTGTTATTTTTTATACTTATACGTATGGACTTGTATGCTATAGGTTTATTTTGATTGCGTAGTATTTTAAATTATTCTTTGATTTGAACTTGTAATAGCATAGGTAGTTTACTGTTTATATTATTACTTTGAATTGTTATTTATAGTTTTAGTATATGTTTACAGTTGTGTTAGGGCTTTTAGCTTGAGGAATTGTTTGTTTATATTTAAATGCCGTAAATGTTTTTGTTTGTGGATGGACGTTTGTTGTGTTGTGTTTAGTGGTTTTCATAATGTTACTAGTTTTTATAGACTACACAGGTACTTCAGTTTTTCATGCGGTTGGGCTTACTGTGGGTTTATCGCCTGAGTCAGTAGGTTGTTTTGCGAGGTTTTTAACTTTAGCTTAAAGTAGATTACTGTTATTTGGAGTGTGACTTAAGTGGCTTTTTGTTTTAGATTTTGTGATAATTTAGTCTTTTGTAGGTTTTGGGTTTGAGCCTTCGTTTTGGGTGTTATGTTGTAGGGTTTGTGCCTTTCACTGTTAGATCCAGGTTTTAGCCGATTTGGTTAGTTTGCTAGTTTTACACACTTCTGTGAACTGCAGGTTTCTGGGTTGCTGGAGGGTTGATATAATATAAGATTAACGGTTGTAGCTGTTATTATAGGCTAGATTTCATAGATGCTCATATGTTTTGCAGGTATTTTGGTGTTGTAGCCGTTAGGGTTTGGGTTATGGAGTTTGGTGTGATGCATGTAGTTGTGCTAGTACTTACAGGTTTTAGTATTTCTGATTGCGTAGGGAGGGTGTTTATAGGTAGGTTTGATCGGAAGGTTGGTGTTTATTGCAGAAGGCTAGGGTTTAGAATTTGGAAATTGGTGTATTTCGGACCCGGACAGAAGTTTGTTGGTTTTGGTTTTCCTGTAATGGTTACATGTACATGGGTGATCTACTTTAAACTATGTGCTTTAATTAGGTAGTATAGTGGGTAGTACTTTTACGAATGTATTTGCTTAATGTTTGTGTAACGGTACTTTTGGATTTAAAGTGGTTTTTGATAGATTTGCTAAGTACGTGCTTGTTTTTGTTTGGATTTGTGTTATTTGTTTGAATTGAAGTTTGTCATTGTGTTAGATTTTAGTATTTGCTTAGGGGTGCTTGTTATATTTGTGATTTTAGTTTACGTGGCAGTTATTTGTTGTTGCTGTGTTGTCAAGAGGTTTGTTAGTTTCGGTTGTTAGGAGTTGTAGTGTAGCTATATACTTACAGATGGGGTAGTTATGAGTTGTTTATTGCTAGTTTGCGACGCTGTAACGTTACTTGTTCGTTATGGATTGTTGTCTCGTGTAGCGTTAAGGGGGCTTATACATAAGTTTTAGTTGCTTTTGAGATTGTTATTTATAGATTTTGGATTTATCATGAGGATCTTTTACGTCCTTATACATAAACAGATGGGTTGTTGGGTAGTGTTTGGGTTTTATGTTTATAGTTCATGTATTTTGTAAGGTTTGGTTTTTGGGTATTGATTTACGGGTAGAGTTTACATGTTTGTGAAACTTACATCATAGGTTCGACTTGTATGTTATTGGGATTCTTGCACTTGCTAGTAAGCTTGTTTGCTTTGGTTGTTTTTAGAGCGTGGGTTGTTGGCACATGTTTGGGTTGTTATGCTTTGGTGTTGCTGTGCAGAGACGTTTAGCTTTGAAGGTTGTGGTAGTTAGTTAGTTTTGATGCTAGGAGGGTTTTTACTTGCTAGGATTGGTTGCTTTACGTGTTGCCTGGTACTTGCTATTTTTGCACGTTTACGATGTATTTTGGTATATTGTTGGGTTATGAATTCGTAGGCTATTGATAGTTGTTGGAGGTGTGTTTTTGTGTTTCGTTTAGCCGTGGGTTTGTTTGATGTGTTCGAGGGCTAGTTTATGTGGGTTTGTTTTTAATTTACTTTGTAGTTTGTATTTTGCTTGTTATGTGCTATTTTTTGGAAGTTTGTTGTATTTGGTTATACTGTTAATAGTTTACGACATGTAAATTGGTGTCCATTTAATGTTTGATTGGAGTAGTTATTCCTGTAGGGTGTGTTGTATTTAGAGATTTTGGAGTTTGGGGTTTTGGGCAGTAGTTGTGATGTGCAATGCCTCGATTGTAGTGTTTGTTTTATTTAATATAAATATGTATGTCTTATTGTGTAGTTTGTTTGTTTTCGGTATTTTGAGAGTTATTGTACCGTACACGGGGTTAGGTTGGATTTAGGCTCGGCTGCAGGAGTTGCAGGTTGTTGTTTGCTGCATTGGACACTTTTGTATATAGTTTTTTGTTCTGCTTCGAGCTTTGTTTTTGCATTGGGTTTTCGAGGTTTGATTTATTGCTAATACTCGAGTGTTTATATTTCTTTACTTTGTATTATTCATGTTATATATGTCCCTTATAGTGAACTTGTTCCTGGGGATTTAGGTACTTTACTGTGGGCATTACTTTGAAACGGGTTCTTGCTTTTTGTATTTGTTTTGAAGGGTACTTGTAGTTAGTTTGTATTATTGTGGTTTTGGGTATGTTGTTTTGTGTTCGGGTT
The DNA here is from genome assembly GCA_030849815.1 of Vickermania spadyakhi. Classification (NCBI taxonomy): domain Eukaryota; phylum Euglenozoa; class Kinetoplastea; order Trypanosomatida; family Trypanosomatidae; genus Vickermania; species Vickermania spadyakhi. The sequence goes on along the minus strand of JASAOA010001512.1, from coordinate 583 downwards.
GAGGTGTCTTGATGTACGTTGCAACTCGTTGGGTAGGTTTCCTTTTTGTTTGTTGTTTAAGATAATGGGTTTGTGGTCTTTTATAACTGAGTTTCGATTGCGGGTTTTTGTTTGTAGTTTTATGGTTGGTGACGGGCGTTTACTTTTTGGGTTTGTTTTGGTTGGTTTGTTTATTGTATTATGTTTGGTATTGTGTGATTTAGTTATTTACTTATAGTAGGTGGATCACTTCAGTTAACTTGGTTTTATATATTTGTAATATTATAGTTTTGTATTCGGTATTTGTTGGTTATTACTTAGGGAATATGATACATATGTTGTATTTGAGTTCGGGTATTGTTTACTGTTAGGGTATTAAAGCTAATTGATAGGTTTGTTTGTTTTGTTTTCGAATTGGCCTAATTATTACTCTCGCGGATTTGTTTATATTTGCCTTTAATATAGGTTTGCATTAAAGCATTTTCGGTGGGTTTGTTGCGTGGCATTTGCACTTAGATAATTCTTGTTTGTGGTTTTGAGTGGATTGCTAGGTTCAAGGTAATATGTTAGATGGGATTCAGTACTTTGATGGTTGGTAACTTCG
>JASAOA010001511.1:0-15123 GCA_030849815.1 Vickermania spadyakhi | reverse complement strand
GGTAATTTTGTGTACTGTGTTCTGGTTTGTGATACTGATTAATTGTGGTTGGTTTAAATACATATGATAGTTTTGCAAGGGAGATGTTTCAACTTTGTTTTGTTGGGTTTTGGAGCACTCATTTGGTGGGTTTTGGTGATATGTTGTTTTTACAAAGTTTGAGGTATCTTGTGTTTTAATTTTACAATTGTATATTGTTATTATTAGTTTTGTTTGCACGTAGGACAACTGAGGTTTTTGTTGTTGGTGTTAGGCGTAGGTTTTGGTGTTGCAGTTGTAACTTAGTGTTTGTTGTTTATTTACCTGTAAACGTGCGATTTGTAGGTTATATAATGCATAGGCTTTATAATTGTTTTTAATGGTTGTGTTATTGCGTACATTTAGATTTGTTACTGTAATATTTATTTCTTATTTACTTGGTGGTTTTATATTATTACTTGTTTTTATTGTTGGTTTATTAGTAAGTTTATGCGTATTTTGTAGACTTGATGACTTGGAGTTGTTTAGAGTATATATTAGATTGTATTGTGTAGTGTGATCTTGTATGGGTTGTAGGTATATTGTTTTCTGGCATATGGGTTTAGTTTATGTATGCTTGGTTTTAACTTTCGGGGATACGGGGTATGGGTGCGGTGCTGCCTGGTTATTTTACTTTTGACTGTTTTGCGTTTTGGTGTAGTTGTGAAAGGTTGGTTTAATTAGATTGTGATTTAGTGGAATTTGTTTGGAGTTTTTGTGTTACCTTTTGGCTACTTGTTTTAGCCTTCTTTATTTATAAGTGGCTATTTATTTTGACATAGTTCAAGGTTACTTGTTCAGTTTTGTGTGTTTGTTGTGATTTGGGTTTTTGCGGCGGACGGTGGTTTGTTTGCTTTTTGCAGGCTTGCGGAGCGAGTTGCAATTGTGTATTTGTAACTTTAGTTACAGGTGTTAACGTTGCTTTGGTTTTGGCTTTTTAGTATACTGTGTATTTGGTGCAAGTTTCTGTTAGTTGTGTAATTTGAGTTGTGTTTGTTTTATGTTATGTTTGGTTTAATTATTCGGCTAGGATTCGGAGATTGTTAGTTTGTTTTATGGTGAATTTTATTGTGGCAGTTTTAAGGTGGTTGATTTCGATTAGATTTATTGTTGTAAATGTTTATATTATTTATTACTTTTGTTAGTCATTTTCTATTTTGAATAGTTTAGATTTACCGTCTTCTTTTCTTTGGCTTTAGTGTTTGTTTCAGGTTGGGTAGTTGTTTTGCGTAGATTAAAATTGTTATTTGTTATATTTGCTTGTTTGCGTTTAGTTTGGTAATTTTGTATTTGTGTTTTAGTGTGTACTTTGGTTGTGGGTTTTACTTCGATGTGACTTGTATTTGTGTTTTGGAGTGTCTGTATATTCATGAGGTCATGTGTAGCTACGTGTTTTTTTATTGTGGTACTGTGGTAGCTTGTGTATTGTTGGTGTGACTTTGATGGATTTGCATGATTGCTGGGAGTTTTGTAGAGGTTTAGTTTAGATACTGGTTTAGTTTATGTTTTAGATGTTGTGTTGTGATAGTTTCCTTATTTTGTTATTTATAAACACTTTGCCATTTTCGTAGACTATAGTTATTATGGATTTATAGTAATATTGAATTAGCGTTGTTCTTGTGTTATTACATTGGTGGTGATTTTAGATTTAGTTTATGATTTGCGCGTTTAGGACTACTTTGGTGGTGGCTGCAGGAACTTGTTTAATTGTATGTTGTTAAGGTTTTATAGAGAGTTTGCGTTATGTGTTGTATTACTTTGTTGGTATTGTTTAGTTGTTTGACTTTTGGTTTCATGGTTACAGGTTTGATTTGCTGTATACGTTACTTACCGTGATATGTTTGTGTAAGTTTGTACCTATAGATATGTTTGTCTTTTGATGCTAATTTTGAGTGTTTACATATAAGTGTTAGTTTTGGGTTTGGGTTTGACATTTACTGACAGTGGGTTTTGTAGGGGTGTTTATTTCGGGTTGTGGATTTTTGGTTGGGATGCCAATTCGATAGTAGCTTGCATTAAGAAAACTGTGTTCTTTGCTCGTATTTAACTGGCTGGTTTTTGTCCTTGTGTTCCGTCTGTAGTAGGTGGTTAGTTGGGTGTGTGGTTTGGATATTGCGGTAAACTGCACATTTCGTGTCTGCTGGAGGGTTGATATAATATAAGGAACTTGCTGGTTTTGGCTTGATAAGTGCTTTTTGCCTGTTTTTTAGGGTTTGTGCGGTTTGGGCTTGGTAGGTACTGGTATTATAGGTTGGGTTTTCAGGTTCCTGGTAGGTTGTTCTGGCTGTATTTTGAGGTTGGGTTTTTAGGGACGGTTGGGTTTTGGTTAGTTTTCAGGTTTTTATTAGAGATGTTGCATTTTGATTACGTAGGAGGTGTGTGTTCCTTGGTTGGGCTGCGTAAAGTTAGGTTGTTGATGTATGTTAAGACAGATTTGCTTTGTAGATTGGTATTGTTGATATGCTTGCGGAGTTTTGAGATTTTGTTGTTTTGCAGTTTCTATGGTGTTGTATAGTGTGAGTGTTGCTGGCACTTGAGGTATTCGGTAGGGTTCTGTAACTTTCGAGTATGATATTATGATTTGATCGCTTTCTTTAGGGTTGTGTATTTGTTAATTTGCAGACATTCGTGTTTTTGTAGTTGAATACGCTGCATATTTACGTTAATACATTTAGAATTTGTACTTTAAAGTTTCCGATGTTGGTGGGGATCGTTGGACTTGGATTTTTGTGTACGGGTTTAGTTTATATAGGATTACTTTGATTATGCAACAATATGTAGGCATTGTTGGATGGCTTGGATGATTGTTTGGGAGTTGGGTTTGCATACCAGTTTACTTTTGTAGTTTATAGTTTTAGGATTGCAGAGGCTGATTGCTTTGTTAGTTATTGTATAGACCTTTATTTAATGTGGTTGTAGTGTTTGTTTAGATTGGTATTTTCTTTGGTTTATGTGTTGGCTTTGTGGGCAGGGTGGCTCGTAACATATGTTAGTTGTTGTTTTACTTCGTATTACTAGAATCTTAACGAGTTAGACGTAATTTAGATGCTATGGTTTTTTATTTGTGTGTATAGTTGTAGAAACGTTGTACTTTTGTATTTTTCCGAGTGTTGGATTTGGTAAGAATTTAGATTTTTAGTTTGTTGTGATTTGTCGTTTGCTTGTGGTAGGTTTCTAAATTGCCATTTTATTTGTGGGTTATTGTTTATAGTTAGTTTGTAATTTGATGTGTTGTTTATATAGTTTGAGTATGCTCCAAAGGTTTGTTTTGTTTTATAGTTATGGTATGTGATTTGCAGTCTTATAGATTACTCGATGTATTACACCAATTACAGATTTTTATTAGGTTGATTGATTTCTTTGTAATATTGTATACGTATAAGCTATTTATTTGTAGCTATTACTTGCTGTATTATGGTAGATTAAATGGTAGTATTTTAGAGTGTGTTGTTATTTGTAGTAGTAGTTATTTATGTATATCGTTATAGCTGGTTATACATTGTTGAGGTTGGGCCTTGCGTATAGATGGTGTGTTAGGTGCTGTTTGCAATGGGTTTTGTGATTGTTTGTGTGGTTTTCGGGTTTTCATTTGTTTGGTTGTTGTGGCTTTCTTGCGGGAAGGTGTTGTATAGTTGTGATAGTTGGTTTGAGGGAGTAGGTAGGTGTTAATTTATACTTAACTCGGAGTAGGAAGTGTTAGGTTACGTGTTTTGCTTTTGGGTTGGGTAGGTATGGTGACTGCTGTTTTAGGGTTTAGTTGCATACGTTTCTTTCAGGGGTTATTAGGTTTGTATTTGGGGTGCTTTTTAGATATTTAGGCTTTTATTTGGGAATGATGACTGCTTGGTTTGGGTTGTTAAGAGCCTGTATTTTGCTTTGCTTGTGTTTTGTGAACTTTTGATATTATGCTTACTAGGAGGCTGCGTGGTTGGTTTTGCCTTAGAATCGGTAATTTTAATACTGGAGGGGATGTTTGTTTTTGATGTTTATTGATTTGTATGTTGGTTATGCAGGTTTGGTTTTTGTTTGGTTTGAGTTTGTGTTCTGCATATTAAATTGTTACACTGGGATAGACTGTTACATTGGATGATACCTTTGTTTAGATAATTGAATTGTAATATTATTCGTTATTAAGAATTTGAGTTTTCATTATTACATGGTATAGTTTGCTTGTGTGATAGTTTGGTTTTGAGAGTTTGTTTAGTTTGTTTGTGGAGTTTGTAGACATGTTTTGTTAATTGTTTGTTATAGTTTCTGTGGTTTGTTTTACTCGTGTAGACAATGTTTTGGTTAATTTGGTATTCGTTATTTGGAGGTTTTGTTTACGGTTTGTTTTGTGTTGTTTTGCTTACGTCTTGGTTTTATATAGTTTATGCTTTTGAGCATAGGATATCTTTGAAGGATGCATAATTTAAGTTTAAGAATGGATGGTTTGATGATGTTGTGTTGCGGCAGATTTGTTTTAAATGTTGGTATTGTAGGTTGGGTTTGTTGTGTACTGCGTGATTTGGGTTTGTTTATTTATGTTGTTTGTTGTTGTAGTTTGTCTAGTTTCTGGATAAACGAGTTTGCTTGTAGTTTGGTTTTGTAATATGTACTACCGTGGTGGCTTTGTTTTAAGGTTTTGGCAAATGGTGTTGTTTTACCTTTGTTTAGTTTTGGATTTTATGTTTAGTTTGATATAGGTTTGGGTTTTGCTAAATGGTTGTGTTTACATAGCAATTACGTGTAACTTGTGTTAGAAGTGTTGTTTTGGGTACTTCAGGGTATGGGTTTTGTAGGTTTATTTTGTTTAGCTTTTAGGTTTGTTATTTGAATTACTTGTGTGGCTTTACGCTTTAGTGTTTGCTTTGGATTCGGGTTATTTGGATTTTTGTGTATGGGATTTACGTACCTGCTTATATAGGTTTTGTTTTATATGGTTTAGTGTTTTCGGGTGCTATATCGTGTTTTGGGTTTGCCGTTGTAGATTTGTAGTTTATGTTGGTTAGCGCTTTGTAGTTTGTTATTTGGGGTGCTTGTGTGGATTCACGTTTGAGGGTTTTGCTTTGGACGCGGGTTATTTGGATTCTTGAGTATGGGATTTAAGCATCTGCTTATATAGGTTTTGTTTCATGGTTTATTGTTTTCTGGTACTATATCCTGTTTTAGGTTTTTGGGTTTGTAGATTTTGTGATTTACCTGGGTCTTGGTGTTTTCGTGTGAGGTTGTTATTGTGTTACTGTGTTTTGTTTTGTATGTTTTATTAGGTTGGTGTTGGCTATGTTTTCTGTACTGTTTAGACCGACAGCTTGTAGTTTAAAAGGTTATTGCGTTTGATAAGTTTGGGTTACAATGGTGCGCACATGTTATTGCATTTAGTTTGGTTTGTGTTTCTTTGTTGGGTGTGATAGGTTTGGTTTTGGGTTCTAGTGGTGATCTGTTTATGCATGTTTTTGTATACATCTAGGTACAGGGTGCTTTCTGCTGTTACGCTTTGTATAGATATGGTGGCGTTAATATTAATGTTAGTTGCCTTTGCTTTTGTGGATTTGTTAATTTGTGGATGTACTTTAGGGTTTGTAGTTATATGGTTTGGTTTTGTTTCTGTTGTGTTATTTGTGCGTTTGTTTTGCCAATTCACGTCGTTGTTTTGCTTTTGGGTGTGGTTTTGATTAGCGTAGGTTTGTTGCATACTCTTAAGAATTTAAATGTTGGTGTAAGCCTCTTAGCTGGGAGTGTTTGCTTACGGTGTATTTGTGTGCCTGGGGTTTAGGTTTACCAATTGTCTGCTATTTTGCTTAGATTTGTTGACGTTTGATTACTTCGTAGGTACATTATATCGTAGTTTCTGCTGGCTTTGGATTGACTGTTTTGCGGGATTTGTGGGTTTGCAAGGGTTTTGGTCTATTTTGTTCGGGGACCTGCAGTTCCGGTGGGTTGTGTAGGGTTGATATAATATAGTATATTGTTAGGCTTAGTTTATTTTGGGCTTACGTTATTGGAGGGTGGGTTTAGGAGCTTTCCAGTGGTTTGTTGTTAGATATGGCTTGCAGGGGTTATGTAGTAGGTTTTGGGGTGTTTAAATGTTAAGCTTTGGTAGCTGGTTTTTTAGGGTGGTTAGGTTGGGTTTGCAGATACCTTAGGGTAGACCATCGTAAATGATAGATTTGTAGTATTTGTAAGGGTTGGTGGGCAGTTGTTTCGAGTGGCCTGCAGTTTAGCTGCCTTGTGTAGGTTGTTATAATGTAGTATTGATATATTAGCTTATTTTAGGTTTAAAGGTTTGTATTAGGTATTTGTATGTTGCTTGTTGTTAAGCAGGGGTTGCAGGTACTTTTAGTAGTTTCAGGGTATGTTTTCAATGTGAGTGTTTTGCTGTCCAGTTTTTTAGGTTTTTATGTTTGGGTTAGTTGTGTTGTTTTTGATAGTAGAGCGCCCTTAGTTTGTGGACGGGTGTACGTTTAACATTGGAAGGTTTTGTGATGGGTTTTACATAGTTTGGAGTTTGTAGTTTGGATTTGCATTTATAGAGTGTAGGCTGCTGTAATTGTTGTTTGATTGTGGCTGGGGTTTACTGTGTGCAAGTTTGTATTTGTAGAGGTTTACTTGTTTGGTTTGGTTATAGACTTTGTTTCTTGTGGGTTTTGTTTACCTTATAGGACTCAAGTTTTGCTTAATATAGTAGGTGTGTAGGTATTTGTGCATTACGGGTTTGTTTTAGTTTTCTGTTTGTAGGTTTAGTTTGCGTTTGAGTATATTGGTTATAGTTTAGACTTTATAGTTGTTTTGTTTTTGGTTAGGGATTTGTAGTTGTCGGATTGTTTAGGTTGGTGGATAGGTTGGGTTGTGTGATTTCCTTCCGGCTACAGGTAGTTACATTAACCTTGCATTTTAGTTTGTGTATCATTATTAGTTTGTGCTTGGTTTTTGCAGTGGAGTTGTTCTGATATTTGTGTGGCAATTACGTGTTTTGATGTACATGTTATAGAGTTGTTTTATTTTTATTTTGCATGCTTAAGATTGCATATTTGTTTGCTTATGTGGTTAATGAATGTAGGTTGTAGATGTTTGTGTATATTGTAGGGACTGTATGTGTATGACACTGGTTGCGTTACATCGTGCGCGTATTTGGCTGTGGTTTATGTATTGTGGTAGAATTTATATACTTTTATATAAATTTTTGCTTGTCTTATATTGCATCGGGAGTCTGTTTTATGTTGGTAAAATCATATAGTTGGGATTTGTGTTTTGTGTAGGTGGTGTTTGACTGTTATACATAGGTTTACATGGGTGGGTGTTGTTAGGGTTTTACACTTGTAGATACATGCATGGATACTGCACATTGCTTGCTCCTTTGTGAATGTTTTGTGTGTTTCGGTTGTTGCTTGTTTGTTCGATTATAATTGCGATATTTAAATTTGTGTTATGATGCTTACTTTATTTTTGGTTACGTGAGGATTCTTTAACTTGTTTCATTTTCGTGTGTTTTGTTGAAGATGTGTTGCTGACTCGCGATATTTTGGTAAATTTGGTTTAACTTATCGGTATTAGTTTAGGTTTGTAGGTTGCTGTTTTATAAGTAAGTTATGTATACTTGTTAATTAGTATGCTGCTGACGGAGTTGTGGTCACAGTATTAGGGTTATAATGATAAATTATTTGCGTTAGTTATTATGTTTGGATAGATTGGATAGGTTTATATTTATATCGTTAGAATTTGTTACATAGATGTAGATTCCTTGTGATTACTTAATGTTGTTGAATTACGATAGGTTTTGATGGTTTGCGCTGTATTTATGTTATAGTTATGATTTATAGCTCTGTAATAGTATTTGATATTATTGTTTCCCGGAATTATTACTTGTTAGATATGTCTATGATTTGAAGTGTTTAATGTTATATAGGTTTGTAGATTGTTTTTTGCTTGGATTCCCTGGGTTTGGTTTAATGTATACTGGTTTGCAGTTATGTTTTGTAAGCTTGTGAATTACCTTTAGTTTTACGTTACCTATGTAGGGTATGTTATTTCGGCAATTTGATGTGGTTTTTAGCGTAAGTTCATAGGGCATTATTATTTTGGTAGATTTTAAATGTTATGTTGAGTGTGCATTTAAGTTGTTGAGTATATAATTAAGGTTTAAGGTTTTGATGTTTGTTGTGGGTTTATGCAGAAGTTTCATGAATTGTAGTTGGGATGGTTTGTTGAGTTTGTGGTTTTATATTGTGTTTTTGCAAATTTCCACATTATGTGCTTACGAAGGTTTGTGTATTTTGTGCAGATTTGTTCGGGTTTTGCTTGTTATTAAGCCGTGGGGTTTTGTTGTTTATAGTTGTTCGGCTTGTGTATGTTTGGGGTAGTACTGATAAGATTGTTGTTATTTGAAGATTTGCGTTGGTTTTCTTAGGTGTATTTTCCGCATACGTGTAGGTTTTTCAGGACTTATATGGTAAGCTTTGTAGATCCAGGCTACTAGGGTTATGTTTCAGGTTTGCGTAAAATACTCAAGTTGTTTGTGTTTTGTAATTAATATGCGAAGTTTGTTTAGGTTACTATTAAGTACATTCGAGTTGTTATCTTTGATGGTTGATTTTTATTTTAGTTTTAATTATGTTGGGGTATTTGTTGGTTTTCTTTGTGGCTGCTGTTTTGTGTTGTTTATTTCGTTCGTAGGTGATGTGGGTGGTACATGTTTTTGCTTGTTGGTTACTTTCGTAAGTTGTGGTATTGTGAGCATGCAGGCTAAAGTTTGTTAGTATTTTCTTTTTGGTGATTGCTATTTAATGTTTGCTGGACGTTTACTGGTTTGGATGGTTTGTGTTTTGTTTTTGTGGTTTTGACTATAGGCTTTGTGATTTTTTGCGATTTGTTATTTGGATATTGTTTAAAGTTTCTTATTTTACAGTTGTTTTGGGTACTTTGTTTATGATGGGTTTGGTGCAACGTTGCTCGGATTTGCGGTATTTTAGGTACATATTGTTTGTTGCGATCTGTTTTTGTAATTTGGTATTTGTAGGGTGTAGGGTTTGTAGTTTCTGTTTTGGACTATTACAACCTTACATAATGTGCTTTGTGGATTTCATATTTGCTTTGCATTTGTTGATTGGTTACTTAGTCATTGAAAGTTATGTTAGTTGTGGGGTTTTGTGCGTTAGGTTTGTGTGTTGTTTGCGTAGGGAATCGTTATAGTTCCATAAAGTTGGTTGCGATGGGTTGCGTTGGAGGTGTGGTTGCGAGTACTTATGTTGGATGGTTTGTTTGATGTTTGCAGGTTTGGAATGTATTGAGCTGCTTGTGAAGTTATAGGTTTGTGTGTTTAGTGTTTGTTTGGTTTTTTTGTGTGCGCCTGCATTTCGTTTTGGGTGTTTAGATGTTTGCTTATGTTGGTTTCCTGTGGCTTTGTATTTACACTGTGGGGTGGTTAGATTGTTTACGATGAATGTAGTTTACTGCTGCGTTTTGCTGTGTTTTGCGATTACGTGTTTGTGGGTTGCTTGGTTGCTGCAGTTTGCCGGTTATGGTTTGGTTTATGATAGGTTGTTTGTTTGGTTTTGTTTGTATGTAAGGTTTACTATTTGTGCATTGTGTTGTTGTTTTTGGGATTTAGGTTGTTACTCCAAGTTTATTGTGGCTTGACGTATGGAGTGGTTTTTTAGGGGTGTATGTTTTTTTGTTTGTTTGGTCATAGATTGGTTGTTTTACTCGTAGATTTGCTTACTTTCCAGGGGTTGGCCTCCCTATCTGATCCTTCTGGGCAGGCATTTTGCTTGACAACTGCGGGTTTTTGTCGCTGTGTAGGGTTGATATAATATAGTAGATATGGTTTTGCTATGGGTAGGGTAGCAATTTGCTAGATTGAGGTTACATTACAGGGTTTAAAGGTTGGTTGTAGGACGGGTGTTTGTGTCGTAATGGTGGCTGTGGATTTCGTGTAGAAGCGTGTTGTTTCTGTATTGATGGGTAGGTGTAGTTTATTTGTATCTTTGTATTTAGCAGGTTTCGGGGTTGTTTGGGCATGGTAGTTGTTTGGCTGTTGTTTTTATGTTGGTGGGTTTTGCTGAGTGTTTCAAATGCTTGAAGCTTAGTTTAATTTTTTGGTGGGTTTTTGTAGGTATCCCTATAGTGGTTATTTCAGATTTATTTGGTTTGGGATATTGGTTTGGCTTTGCGTTTGATATGCATAACTTTTGATGTTGTAGGGTTTCCTGTAGGGTTTTGTAGTGTATACGTTTTTAGGTTTTGGGTATGTTTCATTTGCTGCAGATATTTTATTGCTTGTGTGCTGTTTTAAAATGATTTGTAGTTGTGTTTTGAGTTGTAAATGATTCGTAATAATGCTTGGATATACTATTATAATTTGTAATTTCTTTTATTGTTTACAGGAAGTTGCTACAGTTATTGCGTAGAGTGGCTTGTTACCTTCTTGTTTAGTTGTTCGGATTGCTTTATTAGTGCTTTTGTTTTGCAGGTTTATTCTTGTATTTTAGATCGATTTACTTCGTACATAGTTAGGTTTGTTTATGCATTTTGTTACGCAAGGGTTGTTATCCTTATATGGGAACACTTAGATTGGGGATGTTTTGTTTGTATAACTTGTTGCTTTGATTTAGGGTGTTGTATAATCTTTGCATGAGGATCTTTATTTGCAACCTCGGTAAGACTTGAGTTTAGCGTTTTTATTTCTTTGTGTTGTTTTTAGTTGTATTAGAGGCGTAGTTATTGTGGGTTTGTATTTGTGCTAAACGCATGCATAATTTTGGTGATTAGGTACATAGGTTTGTTTGGTTTGGTGGGTTTAGATCTTGGTTTGATGTAGGTTGTGGGTAGTTGTTTGTTTGGGTAATCGTTTTTAGGTAGGATTGTTATGGGTGGAGTGACGCGTTTTGAGTTCTGTTGTAGGTTTATTGTATGCCTATGTTTTGGGTTTTGTTTTGATTAGGGTAGATCGCTTGTGGGGCTTACTATTTTATGTAGGTTTTGTTTATTGCTGATATTTTTGGATTGTTTTACTGTATATGTTATTGTGCAAAGAGGTGTGTGGATTTGTGTTATGTTTTAGTGTTGTTACGAAGTATGCTGTTATATGCATTATTCCTAAACGTTTGCCCCAGATCGCGTATTTGTTTTGCTCGTTTAAGTTTTCCTTGGGTTTTAAGGTTAGTTTTATACCTTTTGTTTGTGTTTAATACCTGTTTTGTTATTACTAGTTGTGTATTTGTTTTGTATGACGTGCAGATTTTAGATGCGTGCGCTCGAGTTTGGTGTTTACTTTACAGTTTAACGTTTTGTTTGGGTGGTGGTTAGTATGATTTCACTTTTTCTGTATAAGATACGTAGTTTTGCATGCTGGTGTTTTTGTTTGTGTTTGCCTTTGTTTGGTGTTTCTGTGTACATGGTGTTTTAGCATTCACTTGTGATGCGATTGCTTGACTAGTTATGTCGGTTCCTTTGTGGGGAGGGTTTATATTTTTGATTTGCCTGTGATTGGTTTTGTTGTTGGGTGGCTAATATAATTGTTGTAATTTATTTCTAGAGTGGGTGTTTAAGTAGGTTACATTATTTCGGTAGTTGTTGGGTTTGTTATGTCGTTTTCGTTGTGTGAGCTTTGCTTGGGAGGTTTGCATCATGTTTGGAGTTTTCGCTGGTTGGGTGTTAGATTTCTGTAAATACGGTGTAGGTTTGTTGGTGTTGATTGTCTTGCCGTTGTAGTTCCTGGTTGGATACTTCAGATGTGTAGGTACTTTGGTAGTTCGGTTTGGGTTTGGAGGTTATGCTTGTGTAAATTATTGTGGTTGTATTGTTGTGTTTTTGTTTAGTTTGTGTTATTTTGTGCTGTAGTATTTGGTTTTGTTGGTTCTTAGGTTGTGTTTTAGGCTTGTATAATTCGGGTTACTAATATTATAATGTTTTGATTTGTTTTTTGTTGATGTAGTTTGTAGGTAGGCAATTTTCATGTGTGATTTGGTGCGGGTAAGTTCGGTTTTACGTTATTCTTATATTGTTTGTTGCAAGCTGCGCATATTTTGTTTTGCTTTGCTGTGTAGTTTAGCGACTTGGGGTGTTCTGTGTTACTTGTGTGTTTAGGTTTGTGGGGAATTGTTTGTTTTGATTTTGTGATTTTATGTTTGTAAGGGTTTGAGGTTGGATTGTTATACGTTTGACTTTGTATATAGACATGTTGGTTACTAGTCTAAATGGTTACATTAGTAGGTATGTTTAGAAGCGGTTGTTTTTGCTGTGACTGTTTGTTGTAGAGTAATTGTTTTGTTGGGATAGTTATAAGTTTGTTGTTGCTAAATACTTTGGGAATCTATTATTTCATATCTGTGTTATTAGAATTACTGTGCAATTGTGAGTTACCGTTTTATTATTTTAATTTGTTGTAATAGTATCGCCATTATCTTTGGTTTTCGTGTGGTATTACTTTCTATTTGATGATATTTGAGTTGTTATGTTGCATGGTTCGTTTTACGGGTGTGGGGTTAGGGTCTAGTTGTTGTTGCTTGTGTATTGTATGTGCATAGTTGTTTGTAGTTTTGAGATATGTTGGGTATTTAGGCAGTTGGTTGTTTCAGTATAGTTGTTGTAGCTATGGTTTTAGATCTCCTTACTTGAGCGGGTTTGCGGGATTGGATTTGCGTAGTTACTTGTATTTTAGTTGTTCGTTTGTATAATTATTATATGATCGTTTAGGTGCATTGTTGATCATGCTGGGTTTAACTTATACGTTAGGTTTGTATCTGGCGATAGATTTGCGAGGTAAGCTGCAGGTTGTTGTGGAGGCTCGTTTAAGTTAGTTTGTTTGGGCGAGAGGTTTGTGTTTAAATTTAGAGTTGTCGTTTGCCTAATAACTTAGGTTTTAGTTTTTGGTGGAGGTCCTTTTGTTATTGGATATTACTGTCCTCTGTTTGTGGGATTTCTTGTGTGTTTGTTTTGTTTTATTTGTTGTGGGTTTTACTGGAGGTTTATGTGTTAGATTTTGGTTGGCTATATAGTGTTTAACCATGGTTATTTCCTTTTGGATACTTTGAGTTGTTTGTTTCGGACTTGCGGAATTTGTGATTCCTTGGAGTTTACTTTGGTATGTAATTTCTGTTTTATTTCAGTGTTAGGGAACTTGTAGTTTGTTGCAATGGGTTATGAGTTTGGTTTTGTTATGTATGTTGGTTGGCATGTTGCTGTTTGGATTTAGAGTTTAGATGTTTCCGTTTGTTTTTTGTGGAGGGGTATAGATGGGTTTTGTTATTTTTGTTTGGTTAGTTTCCCGGGTTTCCTTTTGTAAGAGGGCTACAGGCTTCTGCTGCTAGTAGTTTGGTTAAAGTTTGGACACTGCGTTTACTTCCTGTACCCGGTTGTGGAAGCGCTTTGTTACTTTTGTTTGGTTAAGTTTCCGTGTTTCCTTTGTAAGAGGCTGTGTGGCTACTGCTGCTAGTAGTTTGGGTTTAGGGTTTGGAGCCCAGTTTACCGTGAGTTTTGGTCTGCACAGGTTCGAACTGCAGCTTTCTAGTGTTGTAGAGGGTTGATATAATATAGTGTAATGTTGTATTTTGTCGGTTTTGAGATGCTAAGGGTTATGGAGTATTAGGGGTTTTTAGGTTTTTTGCTAGTTTTCCTCTTTTTAGTGGGTTTATTGTACGTTTTGAGGGTGCTTTGGTTTGCGGATTGTTTGTGGTGGGTGGTGTGTTGGGGTTCGAGTATTTGTTGGGGTAGTATGTTGGTTGATTTCGTTGGGTTTGTCGCGTAAGTATATGTTTTCGGACCTGAGGTTACCTCCCGGGGGTAGTATATAATTTGGGGAGGCGTACAGATAAGAGTTTAATTTTGGTGGTGTATTGACTGCTGTGATGTGCATGTAGAGTAGGATAGTTTGTATTTTAGGGTTACTGTAAATCTGTTTATTTTCTTGGGTATCCTTTGTAGTACTTATTGTAAGGTTCTATGAGTGCTGATGTTCGTTGTTTAAGTGTACTAATTGGGTTTAAGGTTTGTGGAGGTGTTGATGGTGAGGGTTGTGGAGGGTGCTAATTTCGGCGGGTGTCGGTCATGGAATTGTTCTAATTGGTATGGGGCGGTTGACTTATATAGTTATAGTTTAGGTTGTCTTTCTTGCCTGGGTTCTATGTATATATTTTGTAGATGCAGTCTGTTATAGATGTATTTTACAAGTGTGTTTTAGTATTTAGGGTTTAATGTAGGCTTTAGTTCGTTGTGTAATGTCGAGTGCAGGTTGTTTTACTTGTTTATTGTAGGTTTAAAGTTTGTACTGGTAGTTTTGGGTTTGCTTGTTTGTTGCAGTTGTTACAGTGTCGTCTAAACTTGGAAGCTTCATGGTTATTGTTTATTTTAGCTTAGGGTTTCGTTGTTTTGTAGATTTGTATTTTGTTTGTTTAAGGGTTTAAGGGTTTTAGAGGTGGGTTTGTTTTGGATAAAGAATGTTGTATACGGCGAAGTACATTCGTTATACTGAGGTGGGTCTACATGGTTGTGAGTTTCCGACTTATTTTAGTATGTTTGGTTTGATGTTGGCTGTAGGTTTTGTTGTATGGGTGGATTTGGTTGGCTTTGGCATGGACATTCATAGTGTTGGTTGTATAGGTTTTATTGTGTTGATTATGGTGTTTGGTTTCTTAGGATATGTTTGGTAGTTAAGTGTGTTTGGTTTGTAGGTTTGTGCTTGCGTGGCTTTTTGTTGTGGGACTTAGATTGGTTTTTAAGTTTTTATGTTGTTAACAGTATTTTGGTTTGCTTTACGTCCTATGGGTTTCCAGGTTTGCACTTGAGTATCTATAAGTTTTAGTTTGCTTACTACTTTTGGGATCACCTATTAAGTTGGAGGTTCCCTAATTTATATTGTTTGTTGGTAATCGTTGTTTGCAGGTACACGTTTTTGCGAGGTTGTTGGTTTATACTGTAGGGTTGAGGGTGTTGATGTGCTTCGTTTTTTGAGTTGTGATGTTGTGCATTTTGCTGTTAGGATTCGTTGGTGCTCTTTAGGTTGTGTTACAAGTTCCGGTAATTTTGTGTACTGTGTTCTGGTTTGTGATACTGATTAATTGTGGTTGGTTTAAATACATATGATAGTTTTGCAAGGGAGATGTTTCAACTTTGTTTTGTTGGGTTTTGGAG
>JASAOA010001510.1:0-15123 GCA_030849815.1 Vickermania spadyakhi | reverse complement strand
TGTTTGGCGTAGTTGTTGGCTGTTTGTGTGGGTTTATGGATTTACTTAGATTTTGTTTTTTAGGGTGGTTACCAGAACTTATGATTGTTTTGTTTTTAGGATTGGGTTTACGAGTATTTACATCTTAGACTGGTATTATAACTTTTGTTTTGGAATTTGGTGGTATAGAGGGTAGTGTGTTTTTTGAAGCTTATATACTTTTGTGGTTGTTTTACATATTTATAATTCATGTTTCCTACACTTTCTGAGTTCGTTTCCGGATTGGTTGTTTTATGTTGATTGGTTAGGGGTACTGCCGAGCGTAGTTTTTAAGTGGGTATGTTTACCAGTGATGTATATAAGTTGCTTGTTTTTCGGTGTGAACTGTAGGTTTTGCGTTGTCTTAGGGGTTGATATAATATAGGCGGATTGTTTGTAGCAGGTTGGTTTTAGTGTTAGTTTGGATATGCAGTAGTCGATAATCTGGGGTGTTTTGGGGTGTTTTGGGGTGTTTTGGGGTGTTTTGGGGTGTTTTGGGGTGTTTTTAGTATATTTAGGCTATTT
This sequence comes from Vickermania spadyakhi, assembly GCA_030849815.1. Lineage (NCBI taxonomy): Eukaryota > Euglenozoa > Kinetoplastea > Trypanosomatida > Trypanosomatidae > Vickermania > Vickermania spadyakhi. Next base: position 14,580 of record JASAOA010001510.1, on the reverse strand, counting down.
TAGTGTAGTTAGGGAGCTGGTATGATTTAGCGTGGGTTGGGTTTGGGTTGCAGTGCATTAAACTGTGTACTTTCTGTGTGGTGAAGGGTTGATATAATATAGGAGTTTGAGGGTTTGTGGTAGGTTTAGGTATATTTTGGCTATTTTCGAGGAGTTAGGGTGGTAGTATGGTTTAGCGTGGGTTGAAGGTTGGGTTGTACCCCGGGAAACTGCGTAATGTTGGTGTGTTAAAGGGTAGATATAATATAGGTTGGGGTTTACTTGTATTTTGTTTGGTTGGAGATTGATGTGTAGGCTTGTGTTTTATTACGTTGGAGGAGTTGTGTTGGGCTAAATCAAGTTATAGGATCTTCGTTTTGGATTGAGGTATGATGTTGTTGTGTTAGTTGTATAGTTTATAGGTGATGTGTGGGTGTTGGATGTATTTCAGTTACAATTGTTTTGATCTATGAACCTGGAGTTTGCTTGTTTCTTGTGGGTTTAATTGCTTGGGGTTTGCGTTAGAGTTTGTGTATTTACGCTAGGTTGTTGGAGTTGTGGTTTATTGTGATTGTTATGTTTTACGCTTTGCGGGGTTTTATAGGTTGTATGTAACTTGGGGTAATGTTGTTTTACATGCATACTTTGTAGCCTATGAGTTGGATTTGAGTGTGTATTTTAGTGGATGTTTTTTAGTCAGGGTGCTGTAATGGTTGTGTTTAAAATTCGGATTAGACATTTGATTTGTGTAGGTTTGGGTTTTAGGTTTTGGATTGTTTGGACTTTGTGGTTGGTTTTGTTATGATATTTGCGGAGTAACTGCATACGAGGGGTTGGTATGCCATGGTTTGTGATTAACTGCAAGGTGGAGTTTGATTTGTACATGTTACGGTGGGTTTGCTTCGGTGTGTGCGGGTAGGTTTAGATGTTGTAGTTTGGTTTTGTTTGGAAGTGTTAATTGTTAATTAAATGTTTGCTTGGGTTATTGATTTGATTTTCGCTGAAGATGGGTTTTATTGTTAGCATTTAATGATTAGGTAGGTTGTATTGTTTATGGTAGATATATTTAGGGTGTATTTTGTGGTTTTATTGATAAGTTTCTCGGATTGCATGTATATAGTTGCTTTGTTTCTGAAGAGTTGTTGTTCGTGAATTTTGTTGTATAGATTGTTGTTGTTGTTACATTTAGAGTAAATTCCTTATGTGCGCCGTGGGTTAGGGTGTAGTACTATTTGTTTTACATGTGTACAAAGTTATTGTTTCAGGTTTGTAGTTTGGTTTTACAAATTGGGTTTAAGGTTGGTATTAATAGTTTGGATGACTTTTGCGAGGCATCATGTTTGCTTTTGATTCTCATACTGGTATACATGAATAGTTTGTGGTGTTTTGTGTTTGATGTTATGAGATTGTGGTAGTTTGAGGTGTAATAGGTGGATGCTTGGATAGGTGTGTGGGTTTGGGTGGCTGTAGGCATTGCAGTTAACTAGAGGGTTTGTGTAGTAGTTTGTTATGTTGTTTTTGTATGCCGCTAACGGGTTTGTTATGTGGTTTTACGCCAAGGATGGAGTATTTGTGTATGTGTTAGGTTTTGTGTATTACGCTGAGGGTAGTTTGTTTTTGTGTATGTCTGTAGTAGTTGCTGCTTTACATAGGTTTCGGAATTATGTTATTTTGTTATGGTATTTAGATTTGGGATGTTGAGGGTTTGTAAAGTGTTAGTTTAGTTATAATTTGTAATAGTGATTCTTTATTGCATGATATTTTTATTACCGTTATAGTATGCTTTTGTAGTGTATATGCTTGTGCTTTGGTTTTAATAGGTACTCTGATTGAGTCTGTTTTAGGTTTGGTTACTTTGCTTTAGTTTTGATAGGTTGTATCTTTTAAATTTATTTGGTGTTTATTGTGACATTTGTGATTTTCATTAGATGGTCGTTTATAGATTGTATTTATTATTGATGGATTGCATAGTAGCTAGATACCTGGGTTTTATGTTACTTTTGGGATAATTGTTATAAGGGTGTGTTTCAAGTTTCTGTGTTGCAGCTTTGACTTTTACTTCTTTCTAGGTATGATGTAGTTTGTTGTGTTGCAGGTAGTTTGTTTACCTCTTACAAATGGTTATAGTGTAATATTATATGATGTGAACTTTGGTGGTTTACGTTATTACTTGTTTGTGATATGTGTGGTTATAGTGTGGGTATAAGGGTTACTGCTATGGAGGTTGGGTTTGTTTTTTGGATACTTAGGCTTGTGACTTAGATTTTGTATGTGTGTGTTGCATGCTCATTTGCCGGGATTTTGGTGTGCGAATCTTTAGGATTGTGGGTATGTTGTTTATTATTTAACGTTGAGGTTGTACTGTGGTAGTTTGGTGCTTGCAGGTATTCTTGATGGGTACGGGTATTTGTTTAGTCTAGGTTACGTTTTGTAGTTACGGTGATAAGTTACGGGCAGGTGTGTTTTACACGTTGTATAAAGGTTTTGCGGAGTAGTGCACTAAGGACCCGATGGGTTGGTTTTAATGCTAGGTGTGTTAATTTAATTAATATAGGTTGGAGGGCGAGGTTTTTGGACGTAGTTACTATAGTTATGTGTTTTGCTTTGGTTTTGATTATTTCCTTTGTGTTATGTAGGTTTTTGTTTGGAATTGCAAGCCCAATATAGTTTAGAACAAGGTGAGTGTTGCGCTGTATAGGTTTAATAAATTTAATTGCTACAGGGTTATGTACGATTAGTGTTTGTGCTGGGGTGTTAGGTAGGGTATTCTTCGAATTAGTTGCTTGTTCATTTTGTTTTATTGTGGACCGTACTTTTATGAGTTTGGTGTGTTGTTGCAGTGTTTTAAAGATAACGGTGTGGATAGGTAGGTTATACTTTTCCTTTGTGTTATGGTGATTTGTAGTTTCTCTGTTACTTTGATTTGTGTATAAAATGGGTTGACCGACTTTGATTGTTATTTAGTACAGGTTTAGGTTTGTTTTGTTTATTGCAATATCTCTATGTAAATTTACTTTTTATTATGGTAGATGTGTTTGTGGTGTTGTTTTGTAGGTTTAAGACGGTGTGCTAGCTGACTTTGGGTAGGTTGGATTTTGTTTGTGATCTCTATACCTGCTTTAAGCTGTGGGTTACTTTGTTTTGGTATGATTTTACCTTTTAGCTTACACTGGAGTGCGTAGTTAGGGTTGCGCTTCGCATAAATTATTTTAACGTAGGTTTGCTTTGTTACGTAATTTGGATATAAATTCGTTTTGAGTTTGCTTTTAATATATTTTATGCTGCGTTTGTTGTGAGAGTATATAGTTGGAGGTTGCACTACGAGGTTTGGATGATTGTGGTTTATTTAGAGGTTTGTTATGGTTGGGGTTTGCATGGTTTAGTTACGTTTTGCTAGTATTTTTATACTGTTTGCTAGGTTAAATGTAGTTTAGGTTGTTACCCTGGTATTTATATGTGTTGATTGCGAGCGACTTTGTGGTTTTTGTATCGTTTAGTTGTTAAGGATTGTGTTTTAGGATTGTTTTCTGCGGACATATTGGCTACATATACTTTGTGTTTTGCTTTGTTTTGTTAAGGTTTGTGCAGGTGGGGTGTGTCTGGTGGTTTCGCGGTCGTTAATGTTATATTTTCGATTACCTCTGTTTTTCGGGTATTTTGTATGGTTACAGGTGACCTGCGAGTTTCCTTTGGGGTAGAGGGTTGATATAATATAGAATAACTTCTAAAGGTTTGGGTTAATGGTGTTGGATTTAGCTTTGATTTTGGGCTTTGTTTGGGGTTTTCGATAGTTGTAGCATGGCTTTTGGTGTAGTCTTTTTGGGTAGTGTTATGGTTGGTAATTATGGGATTATGTTTTACGATTCGGGGCTTGATTTACTGCTGCCTTTTGTTTTAGTTTGCTGTTTGAGTGTAGGGTTTGTTTTAAGTTTAGGTACCTGAGAACTTGCATACTGATTGCTTTCTCCAAAGCAGGTAGTTGTTATAATGATGTTATCGCGTAGGCAGCCCATTTTCTTGCAGAAGGTTGCTTACTTTGGTAGGTTTTGGGTAGCTGTTTACGTTAGATGTTCTTTAATGCACTTTGTTTCAATTGCTGTATGTATCTTTTGGAGTTTAGTGATGCGTAGGTTGTTATGGGTATTTTGTAAGTTTGTATAGTTATTATACTTTGCGTAGTTGTTTTACGTTTGTGTAGTGTAGTTTGGGGTTGTGGGTTACTCGTATTTGGACTTTCTTGCTTAGGTGTTGCTTAGTTTGAGTTTCGTGGGTAGCGTTCTTGCTGCGCTTAACTTGTAGTTAGAGTTACGAGTGGTTTGGGTCTTAGGTTTAACGTGTGGGCATAAAGTGTTTAATGTTGTATTTTGTATCGTGTTTAGCTTAGGGTTGGTAGGTTTTATAGAGTGTTTGTTTGAGATGTCAATGTTTTAGTTGTTTTTACGCAAGGATGTGGTTTGGTGGGAGTTTGTAGGGTTCGAGATTTATTACTTGCATTTTTAGGTGTTTGTAATATAATTTGTGGCCACGAGCATGTTACTTATGTGTAACTTTGTGTTTTGATGTGGTTTTAGCCGCAGGTTAATAGTGGTGCTTGACTTGTTTTAATTGTTATGAGTTAGGTTGTGTAGTTCCTTTGTGTTAGGGTTGTTTACGATCTAGGTTCCCTATTTGTATTTGCTTTTGTTGGACTGGTATTTTGTGTTTCGGGCGACATGCTTCTGGGTATACTTGTATGTTCGTTGCACTAATGGAGTTTGTAGTGTTTCCCTGTAATTGATTTAAGGTTTTATAGTTTAAACTGTATAGTAGTAACTGGGAAAGTGGTTTGGCGCCGGATATAGTATACTTTATTTACGTGAATGATAATTGTATGTGTTGCTTGCTAATTTGTAGTACTTTACATTAGGATATTAGTGTTTTACGTATCTATTGTGTATTGCTAATATTTTATTGCTGATAATGGTTTGTTATTTAGGTTTAGAACATTATTTATACACTGTAATATTTTATTATTCTTTGTGTTGTTTGTGATATTACTTTGCTGATATATGCTTTATTTTAATACGGTATGTTAGGATTCTACTTCTTTGTTGTAGGTTTTGGAGGTTGGTTTGTTACTTGCGGTTGCTGGAGGGTTTTGATGCTGTGGGGTGTATTTGTTTGTGAGTTGCTTTACGCGTGAGTTGTTGTTTTTGAGTTTTGGGAATTACCCAGCCATACTTTATGTTTATTTCGTATTTTTTACTTTTATAGTGTTGTGAATGTGTACCTTTGCTAGGTTTTAGATGTTTCACCTGTTTGTTCAGTTTGAATGATTCATTTAGTTTTGCTTGTACGTTTTGTTGAATGTTTATAAGTTTGTCGTATTCGTAGTCTTGTATATTGGATTTTTGTACTTGGGATTTGTTTTTAGCTGAGTCTATATGGAGGATGTAGGTTGGGTTGTTGTTTTAGATGATTTATTGGTAAGGTTGTTTTGTGTTTTCGTAGTTGTTGTTTGCATGTAGTTTTGCGCTTGGGTTGGTTGTTATGGGTGTTTGATAGGTTGGGTAGGTGTGTTTGCTGTGTAGGTTGGATTAACGTGTTGCTGTTGATTTACGTAAGTTATGGAGTTTGGTGATTTGCTTGATTGATAGTGGTTATGTTAACATTTAATATAATAGTGCAGTTTTATCTTTTGCATTGTTGTGTTATTACTTTATATCTATATCACTAGGCTAATTATTTTGTTACGACTTGGTGCTTTGCATGTAGTTTACTTGTTTTGATTTGGTGTAGGATTTGTTTTTATTACTAACAGTTATTTGCGTTGACTTATAGATTTTAGTGTTTTGAGGTTGCTTATAGATAGGGGTTGTGTTTTGTTTTCGTGAGGTTTACGTGTTCGCAGGAGTTTGGTATATTGGTTTGTAAGTGTTTTTAGAGTTTTGACACCTATTGTGTTTTGACTTGGACGTTGTTGTTTGGGTGTGCTTCTTAGGTGCTTTGTGTTGGCTTGGCTTTGTATATTTAGTCAGATTGGAAGTTTGCATGCTTTGTAGGTTTCCGCATTAAATTTGTTTTGTTATTGTTGGGCGTAGGTAATCGTTTGATTCTTGTTGTAGTATATTTTGTGTTTTTGGATGATTAGGATCCTTATGGGTGGTAAAGTTTAGGGTTTTACTTATGTTGTATAGTTGTGCCTCGTAAGTGTTTTGATTTGGTTTGCCTTTGTACATACATTTAGATTTTAAATTTGTATACTTTTAGGTTTCCGTCTTGCGTTTGTTTTTGTTTTGTGTACGTGAATTGTTCAATTCTTGTTGTAGGATATTTTCGTGCTTTTGGAGGGTTTGTGTCTCTAATATGCGGTAAGTTCGTGTATTTTATTGTATGGAGTATGTTGTTCTTGTAATTGGTTAATAATTGTTTTTGCTGGCTTACTTAGGAGATTCGGTACTATTAATTTATGTTGGTGAGTTTGCTAATTTGACATGGTACGAGTATTTCTCACTACGGGTTTGTTTCCACAAGTTTGGGTTAGACGCGTTTCACTTCGGTTTTTTGCGCTTTAGGTTGGGATGTTTGCATTTGTTGGATTTATAGTGATAAGTTGGTTTGTGTCCGTTTAGATTGTTTGATGGGTAGTGCAGATTCGTTGTTGTGTTGTAGATTAATTGTATATTTATGATTATTTTGTATATGTTGTTTCTATATACAATGTTTATGTGGTAAAGTTTCCTAGTTGGTTGGTTTTGTACCGTGTGCGTTAACTGTGCTTGATTTAGAGATCTTCTATGAAGTATCAACTTTATTTAGATGTTTGGTTTGTTTTGATTTTGGTTTTTGCGTTGTGGGCATTAGTACTGCCTTTTTGGTTTTGATATGTGTAATTTTGTGTATGGCTGTTGGTTTACTGTTTGGGTTGGTTTGGTTGTTAACAATTTGTCTTGTTGGAAACTTGGTGTTGCAGGTGTTTTACCGGTTTTGTTTGGTTATAGTACATTATGTTTATTTTAATGTATAAATACTTTATATTTTGGTTATGTTGTTGGGTTTTGTTTACTTGTATAAGCTTGCATTTAGATCCTTGTATACAGTTCTTATTTGAGTTTCATTTTCATCTGGATTGGGTATTGTAGTTGTTTGATGTTGAAGGTTGTAGTAGAATTTGTTTTACTTGTGTTTGTGTGTTCAATATTTGCATTATAAGTTTGTGTATTTTGGTGTTTCCTTCTAGGTGGGTTGTGTTTGGGTTGGGTTTGTGGGTGCATTTTCATAGGTTTTGTTTGTATTTCAATTTTGTTGTTTTGGCAGATTTTGTTTGATTGTGTTGTTTTGTTTTTGTGGGTAGGATTACGTTGGTTTTTCGAGATTTTGCGAGATTTTTGTGTTTTATTGCCTGGAATTTATGTATGACGCGTTGTTTTGTGGTTTGGGTTTTCCCCGGAAACTGCACTAAATGCCTGTGGTGGAGGGTTGATATAATATACAGGAATGCTGTTTTTCGGTATTAACCTGGAACCTTTACCTTGATTACGCGTATAGGTAGGTTTATACTGTGTACTTGTGGATTCTCTCAGGGATTTAGGGGGTTTTAACATGTTTATATGCTACGGGAGGGACGCAGAGATTGGATTTGCTGTAGCTTGGTTTTGTTGTGTGTATTTATAGTGTTTAGGTATACTAAATTGCTTTTTGTTTGTGTTCATTCGGAGATTTGTAGGTTTTAGAGGTTAGCTTTAGGTTGCATTTGTTAAGGTTTTCATAGGTTTGTTATTGATGGTAGCAATGCTTGTTATTTGCATTTTAATTGAGGGGCGTTGGTGGGTTTCTGGGGTTTTATGTTTTGGTGTACTAGATTTGCAAATTTAGGGTTGTATACTATGTAGTTTTAAAGCATTGTTGGGTTTTGGTTCGCGGTTGATTTTAATGGTTTGGTAATTTCACACTTATTATTTATGGTGTTATAGTAGTTTGGGTATTTCCTTTATAGTTTCAAATTTAAACTGCTAAAAGGTGTATTGCTATGGGTTTGGGTTTGTGCTGTAGTTTACTTTATAGTAGATTGTAATTAGGTTTTGGTTTAAGGTTTGACACGAGTTGGTTTTGTGAATGCCGACACTTGATGGTTGAAATTGGTGTATACGCATATAATTGTAGATTGTTTTCGTAGGATGAGTTGTTTAATAAGTGGGGGTGGTAGGTTACGCATGTTATAAAATGTAGTTGGATATCGTTTGCTTTGACTGTGGGGTTGCTGTATGTAAGTTCTTAATTCGGATTTTGTTTGTTTTGTTTACTTACATGTAGAGGTTGGATTTAAGTGTGTTTGTTTTGACAACGTTGGGGTTGGTTATTGTTCGAGTTCGTATTCTATGTGTTGGCTTCGAATTTTATAGGTTTTGTAGATTTGTATTGGTTGTATTTAGGTCAGCTTTTTGGGTTATGTTGGAGTACTTGTATTAGCCTATAATTTAGGTAGGTTTTGGGTTTCGTTTTTATTGTAAGTTGTTACTTGTAGATTCTATAAGTTTGGGTTTTACATATGCAAGCTAGGGTGAATGTTGGGTGGTTAGGTTGTATTTATTTTACGATTTAATGTTGCACGCTTTTTGGTGTACTATTGTTTGTAAGGTTCGTGTTTTTGCTGTCGGGTGTTTTGTGGGTTTAGAGTTGTGGGTTTACGCTTGTAGGTAGTTTGGGCTGTGTTGTTGGTTGGCTTAATTATTACATTGTTTGTATTGTTTTGGTACCGCTATTTTATTATTATATGTAATGATCTTGAGGTGTTTTGTTGTAAGAGTCTTTTATTGGTTTGGGGGTTGTTACGGTTGGTGCACGCACTATATCTGTGTTTAGCACTTGTTTGTAAGGTTGTTATACAATAGTTGTTTTATAGTTGTACTTTTAAGTTTATATGTTGTTGCTAATATTATGGTAAGATGCACTGGATTTTACTTTATTAATGTAGGAGTGTTTCGGGTGGTGTTTATGTAAAGTGTGTTTATAGTCTGTGATTTTATGTTTTCAATTGTACATGCGTTCATTGATATTGATTTATATTATTTATTATTTATTGTAATATTTACATGTTTAGTTTAATGTTTTTGGGTATTACTTGGATTTTGATAATTGATATATTGGAAGTTGATTAGGGTTGTTTTAGTGTTTTGAGGTTGATGCGTTTTACTTAGGTTTTGCTAGTTGATTTGGGTTTTGTGTTGTTTTGGGTTTGGAGCAGGTGTTGTTAAATATTTCTAGATGTGTGGATGGTGCTAATTTTGTAATTGTTATGGGTTTGTTATTTACATTCTACAGGTGTTGTTTGTGTTGCAGACTGTGGGTTTGCATACGTGGTTTACTTTTATTGCGAGAAACTTGTGGTTGTTGTTGCATGCGTATAGAGGTGTGTGCTATTAGTTTATGACTTAGCGTAGGTTTTATTGCAGTTAGGGTTGGCAAGATTGTGTTTTTGCTTGTACAGTTGTAGTGTTGTTGGATTCGGTCGTTTCTTACTTGTTAGATGATGGTACATTTTAGCTTAGAGATTTTGCGTTTTGTTTATTAGCTTAGAGTTTGCATCGCACGTATTTTGTTCTTTGTTGGATTTGGTTGCGAAGTTGACCTTGGGGGTTCGTTGTGGGCTGTCTCATTTTGGGTTGTTAGTTTGTGTTTTACAAAGATTTTAGTTGTTTCTTTCAGTTTTAGGTTTGATAGGTGGTATACTTTTGAGTATTTAGTTTAGTACTGGTCGCGTTTTCGTTTAGCTGGTGTATACTTAGCTTGGTATACATTATTCTAATTTAATAACTTAACTTGGGGAATTGTTTGAATTATTACTTTATTAGTGTAGTTTTATAGTTATTTGTAGTTTACGGTTTATGTTTGCTTTTAGTTTGTTTGGGATTGTGGAAGGCTGTTTTGTATTGGGTCTCATTGCTTTATGTAGAATGGTTATTTGCATGGGTGTTTGTGCATTGTAGTTTGGCGTTCAGATAGGTAGCTTAGTTTATAGTTTGTTGAGTTTGTTTGTGTTTTATTGGAGTAGGTTTATTTTCTATACTTGCCGACTTTTACATTTGTAGTTGCAATGGGTTAGCTGTTAAGGTTGGTTTATGGGTTTGCAGTAGGCATTGTTTACATGGATTGTTTATGCTTGCTTGATATTTGGGTTTAATAGTTTCATGATATCGTAGGATTAGTTTACTTGTTTAACACGTAATTGTAGTTTTCGTTGAGTTTTTCGCTTGTTTTGGTTTTTGGTAAGTTAGGTTTGGTGTTTTGGTTGTGGAGTTTCAGACTTGGGTTGTTTCTGTTTTGAGTTTTGGTTTTAGCTTTGCGTGTTGGTAATGAAGTTTGTGGTATTTACTTGTCTGCTTTCTGTTTAAATGTTTTATGTTTTTGTTGAGGTTTCGGGTACATACTTCGTGGGCTTATTATTGCTGTTGCATGCTGGTTCTCATTGCTGAGCCAGTTATGCTTCGGTGGTAGAAAATAGGTTGGTTAGTATGTTTTGTAAGGTTTATGTTTGGTGGAATGTGCGTGTTCGTTTGCATAGTTTGTTATAGTTGTTTTAGTTTGTTGATTACCCGTGTAGTTTTGGTTTACGTCACGTTGTAATGGAACATGTTGCGTGTTGGCATTTTCTTTTAGCTATTAGGTTTTTGTAGAGGATTGTTAGATTTTATTGTTTGGTTTTTGTATACGATTTCTTAGTTGGCTTTCTTGTTTACTTTCGAGGTTGTTTGGGTTACATGTTGCTAGTGTATTTAATTTTGTTGCTTGGTGTGTTGGTTGATATTCCTGTAGCTAGGTTTGTTTTGATGTAATTACACCACTTGTAGATTTCGGGGTGTGGTAAGTATGTTGCTTGTTGTGGGTTTTTGCATGTATCGCAGGTTAGGTATCTACTATAGGTTCATATTTAGGGTTATAGATTTGGTGATTTGCTATTGTTTGCTATTGCGTGAGTTAGGTTGGTGTGGGCATGCTGATTTCGCAACCTGCAGATTTTACGTATCATGGAGGTTGGTGCGACATTCTGGAATTGTGGGTTTAGGAATTTTGGGAGGCTTGCCGGGGTGTTGGGTGCAGTTTGGTTTAATAACAGGGGTTAGGGTTTATAGTATTTTACGCTAGTGTCCTATCAGATTAGAAGTTTTGCATATTTAGATGGTAGTACTAGCAGCCTGTGGTTTTTCGTTGGGGTAAAGGATACTATAATATAATAATTGCGGGGAGATCTCCTGTACTTAAGGGGATTAGTGTTGTTTATTCGGGTTTGGGTATGTGCCGATTTCGCAACCTGCAGCTTTTACGCGTCATGGAGGGTTGATATAATATACTGGACTTGTAGATTTAGGGATTTTAATGAACTTGCTGGGGTTGTCGTAGTTAGTTTAAAACAGCAGCTAGGTTTATAGTAGTTTACGCTAGTAGTCTATCAGATAGAGGTTTTTGTGTATTTGGTGTTAGTACTAGTACTTGGGTTTCGTTGGGCTAAAGGATTAATACAATACAGTGATTGCGGGAATAGGTTCCTGTACTTAATGGGCTTTAGTGTTGTTTATTTTGGTTTGTGTATCTGCTGATTTCCAGAGTTTAGCTTTGATTTATGCATATTGGAGACACGAATGTTCTACTTTTGGGGTTGCTGGAGTACGTTGTTTTATTCTGGTGATTGTTGCTGGGGTTTTAGTTTGATGTTAAGTTTAATAATTGTAAATGATGTGTAGCCACTGAAACTTTATTTGTAAGTGTACTATGAGTGGATAGATTCTTATAATAACTTACGTGTTTTGTTAGCTTTACGTGGGGTTTGCGATTTGTTAGTTTCGAGTGGGTTGGTTATGATTGTTTTAAATTTTGGTTCGCGTAGGTTTGCTGGTGGGTTTTAGTGCTACGTAGAGGGTTGTATTACTTTTTATGACTTACAGGATACTGCGTGAAGCTTTGTTGTATTATTTTAAGGTATACTTGTTGGTATCGTTTGCAGGGTTGTTATAGGTTTGTTATTTATAATAGTTTGTTATTTTATTGTTTAATTGTGTGGGTTGGTTCTTCGCTTTGGGGATGTTGGGGGTTGGTTGTATGTATTAGTTTATTAAGTCGGTGGGTACTTATAATCATTTCGTTTGTTAGTTGTGTATAATGTTGTTAACTTGTTTGAAATTACGTTTCGGTGGTGTTGGCATTAGTGTTTTGGTTTTGTTGTGTACTTCTATGGTATTGGCCATGTAGGTTTCTCTGCTAGGTTTCTTGTGGGTTTGTGGTTTAGGGTTTTGTAGGTATGTAGTTTTGTACTTTTACATTAATTTTGTTATTTTCCTGGGGTGGACTGTATTTGTAGTACTTAAATATGTTGTTGTTGGGTGTTTTTTAGGATTTTGTGTTAGTTTTGTAGTTCCGGATTTGTAGGTGCTTTCCCGAGTTTGGCACTTTTGGAGGTTGACTAATTGTGATTTAGATTTGTTTTAGTTATTCGATTACGCAAGTTGGTGTTGTTTGCAGTATTTAGTGTTTGTTTTGCATTTTATGTTTTGGAATGGTGTTCATGATGTATCATTTACAGTTGTGATTGCTTGAGTTTTTATGTTTCTTGGATTTGTTATCGACTCCCAGATAGGCTTACGTTGGGGTTTAATTTGCGTATAATGATTGGTGTACGATTTGTTTGCATTTATAATGTTACTTGTTTGGAATGTATGTTTGTATATTTTGAGTACGTTGATTGGAGATTGCTTACTTGTGTGTAGGTTGGTTTTAGATGGTTTCTGTTTATTTAAAGACTTGTATTACATTAGTTTGATACGTGTTTGACATAAGTAGTTATTTTGAGTTGACATTTGGTTTTCGCCGATGTTTAACGTTGGCTAGGTTTAATGTTGCTTTAGATTCCGAAGTTTTGCGTAGGTTTTATAGTTTTGGGTATAGGTAATGTTGTTATTTATTAGGATTTCGATTACTGTTGGGGTTTGATGTGGTAAGTGTGTTTATGTAGTTTACGATTTTAATTTGTTTGGATTAGGTCTTTAGGTTTGTGTATTGATTATGCGTGTCTTGTGTGATAGGTGCGTATATTGGTGATTGCTTTGTTTAGGGATTGTTTTAGTTTCTTCGGGCGTGGTAGGATTGTTGTGGCTTTGTTTTGGGGATCGTTGTGTCGTAGACGTGTAGTTTTACTATATGGTGTTTGCTTAAGGTATTGTGATTTATATGGACTCACGATTAGTATAGGTGGGGTAGTTACGTAATTTGTGGTATTTGTCTCGACGTTGTAGAGGTTTAGTTTCGGGTATATGTACCTACATTTGTGAGGTTTTTTGTTTTGGATAGTTTTCGTTGGGTTTTCGATTTATGGTATGTGTTTTATCTTGTGTATTGTGGCAATTCTTTTTATATACATAGGGATACGCGTACTTTATTGTCTGTTTGTGGTTTATGTTTGTTTATAAATTATAGATTTGTAATATTGCCAATTTTTACTTTTTGTGTTAGAACTATTACTTGCTGTATATGATTTGTGTAAGTTTACGTTTCTGTTGTAGGCTGCTTACTTGTGTTGGGTTTTATTATTTGCGTTACTTTGGATACTATGCTTTCGTGTGCATTTAAATTTAGAGTTTCGCTTTATTGTTTGTAGTTTTAAGTGATTTGCGTTGCTTGGGTTTCCTGTTTACTTTGGTTTAGCCTTGCAGGTAATTAGCTGTTTAAGTTGGGATATTGGCTGTATTTGGAGTAGTTTACGTTGGTCGCTTTGGAATTGCAGAACTGTGGGTAGGCTATTTTGTTGTGCATATTTGTTTAACGTCAGGGGTAGGTGCAGTTGGGTTTAAGATTTAGGGTGGTGATTAACGTGTGCTTTTGGGTTGGTTGGTTATATGCTTTTAAGTAGGTTTGCATTTTGCTGTCCTTTGTTAGGGTGGTACTTGAGTTATCGTTGTTTTATGGTTAGAGTTTTGCGTTTGGCTTTGTGGGTGGTTTTGTTGCGCTGTTTTTGAATTTTCAGTTGGGGTGTTTGCATTTGTTTCCTGTAGTTTCCAGACATTTTCTGCAACCTAGTAGGTTCGATATTCTTTGTGCGGCTGCCTTGTTTGGGGGATGTTGTGAATGATCTTTCTTGGTTGGGATAAAGTTGTGTATAGTTTGCTTGTGGATGTTGTCCTAGAGGGTATAGCTATTTTGTTGTTTGTGTTGTTTATAGGATGTTTGTGGTTTTATGTGCTGTGTGCTTTATATTGTTGTCTATTGGTTTTGCACTGTGTGTATATCTAATTTGTGGTGGTGTTAGCGTGTATTTTTATGCGTTTTAGTTTAGTTTTGCATTGTGTTATTCGTTTTATATTTAGGTAGCCTTGTTTGTGCTTTCGTGGTTTGTATTTCTATTGACACTTGTAGGTTGTTATTGTTATAATAATCCTATTGTTGCTTTGCATTTGTTTGAGAATTGTTACTGGTAATACTTTTGTGGGTGTCCACGGGGTTTTTATTTGATGCTTTGGGATGGATTGGTTGCTTGCGTTGCTCGGTTTACTTTAGAGCTGCGTGTTTTCCTAGAGCATTGTTTGGCGTAGTTGTTGGCTGTTTGTGTGGGTTTATGGATTTACTTAGATTTTGTTT
>JASAOA010001509.1:0-15122 GCA_030849815.1 Vickermania spadyakhi | reverse complement strand
ACTTTCGGGTTTGGTGGGTTTGTTTGTTATAGTGGGAGTACCAGCTACTTCGCTTGTGGATCGGTTGAGGTTTGTTTTTTTAGTTACACAGTAGTTCCTTGTTTTGTGAGCAAGTCTTTAGTTTTGTTTATTAAATAATGATTAGTGTTTGGGTTGCCCTAGCGCGTTTTTTATGTGTATTTAGATATAACTTTTGGGGTATTTGTTTGTTTGGTTCTGCGTAGTAGTTTTGTAGTTTGTTATGTATGTGTTTGCTTTTATTGATTGATTGTGTAGTTATGACTCACGGGTGAAATCGTTTGTTATGTTTTATTAGTTATGTTTATTTGCTGCTTTTGGGTGTTAGATGTTTTAACTTACGATGTTTATGGTTGGTTTCTGCAGGGTTATTAGAGTTTGAGTAGCTTTTTAAAGCTTTTTATTTTTATATCGATACATTAGATCTTGTTGCAGGCTTTGTTTTGGGTGTATGTTATTATGGGACGCACTGTTTAATCTTGTTTTGTATATGAATGTTGTAATAATGCTTGCTTCGGATTTATTGGATTACTATTACTTAGTTGTTATATGCTAAATTAGTTTGTATTTTACGCGTTGGTTTATTTTAGATTCGGTTTTACGGGTGCTTGTTATACCTTGTGTTTTGCTTTTAGTTGGGATGTTGTGTTTTAATATAGTTTATGTTGCAAGTCGGGGCTTTCGGATTCGTTTTATTCTGGTTACGTGTACACTTGAGTTAATTGCTAATTTTCTATGTTGTTACCGATACTATGTCTGGGTTCAATAATGTGTTTAGTTGGTTGGTTTTGTTTTTATTTTCTGGGGTTTCCACGCACGGTTTTTGTTATCTACGGCTAATATCATGAAGTTGCCGATTTTGTTGCATTATTATGGTTGATATTTAGTGTATGTTTTAGGTTGCGCATGGTGTGTTTGTATGGATTGGTTACTGTGTTAGTTGGTAGTTTCTATGTTGTGTTAAATGTTTGGGTTGAGGTTGGGTTTTTCGTGGGGTTTTGCTATTATGTTTGGGCATTTTAGTAGCGGGTTGGGTAGGATTGTGTTTTGTTTTTGTGTATTTTGTGGGTGCGTACCACAGGGTTTTATGTATTTGTGTATTTCCAGGTTTCGATCGTTTATAGTGTAGTTTAGTTGTTTGTGCTTGTTTTGCTTTGTATTTAGAGTTTGCGGGATTTTGAGTTGACTTGTTTTGTGTTTTATGTGCATTGATGTCTATGTTTTTGAATGGTGTGTTGTTTGTGGGTTTATGCGTGTTTTGGTTTTGTATTTAGTTTTACTTTTTAAGTTATGTTTATTTCCTGCGAGGTTTATAAATAGTTTAGATTGTTCTGTGCTACTTGTGTTTACGTATACGTGTGTTCAAGGTTGCGTAATTTGTGTGTTTTGATGCGTGTTTTGTTTCTGTTTACTTTTGGTTCGCGCATTTGTTTAACTTTTGGAGTTTTCGTATTTGCAGACTTGTTTTTAGATAACGCTTAGGTTTTAGGGTTTTTATTATTGCGGTAAAATATTTGCTCTGCTTGTGTTGCTTTGTGATTGTTTGTGTGTTTGTTTGCGTGTTGTTGGATTTTGTACTTACAATTTTACTTGTACTTTGGTTTATCTTATGGGTTTATTGTGTTTTTGAATCTGCTTTGGTACTTGTTTAATAGTTTTATTTAGTTTAGTTACTTCTGGTGAGATTGGCGTGAGTCTTTTACTTTATAGTTGATGTAGTTTTGGGTGCATTTCACACTTGCAAGACATCTTAACAACATATGTTATTGCCCTAAGGTCGGGGTTTGATGTTGCTTGTCGGATTGGTCTTGCTGGAATTGCCTATTTTGGGCCAACTGCAGGATTTCTGAGGTGTGTAGGGTTGATATAATATAATACATTAATGCTTTTAGAGGGTGGAGACGTTGTTTTTGGTGGGAATTAGGCTGGTTTGAAGTGGTTTTTTGTTGATTTGTACCGTTACACGTAGGTTTTGCAGATGTGGTGGTTTTTACTTGGTGGTTTAGGGTTCATATTAGCTTAGATTCGTGTAGGAGCTTTTTGCGTTGCGCGGGTTTTGGGTGAGTTTTGGGCAAACTTATACAGCTGGTGTACTTGTGTATTGCTGTTGGGTTTCTTAGCATTAGGGTTTCTACAAGTTTAGATAGTCGTTTACTAAATGTCGGATATTTACATATTATAGATCGACTTGTTAGGGTCTGCTGCTATAGTTTGGATTTGCATGTTGTGGGTGTTGTGGGGTTTGTGTGGATTGTATAGAGTTCAGGCAAATTGCTTAGTTTGCTGTACGTATGGTTTGGTTTTGCACCTTTTACTGGTGTGTGAGTTGTCTTGTATAGATGTTTGCTTCATGGTTTGGTTGTTGGTTAGATTTTAGGACTTGTTTCAATTGACTTTGGTATATGTGGTTTGGTTTGAATATGAATATGTAGTTTGATTTGCTAAGTATGTTTATAAGTTTAGAAATTATTGTATAGTACTTTATTTTGTACGAGGTTATAAGTTGTTATGCTAGCGTTTTGGATTTAGCTGTGTAGACGTGGTTTTGTACATGCAACAGTTGTGCAGGATTTTTAGGTTGGTTATGCTGTAATTTATGCTTTTGACTACGTGATTCAGGCGTGTTGTGTATGTGTTGATGTGCTGCAGACTTTTATAATGTATTTAGGTTCGGGCAATTTGCATGTTGTAGATTTTGTGGGGTTTGGTGTTTTATTAGTTTTAGTAATTATTTTAGATGGTGAATAGGTTGCTGTAATCTTCCGTTTTGGCGTACGCTTTAAGGGTTTGGGAGTATGAGTGTTAGATTACTTAGGTAGGTTGATATGAGTTGGGTTGTGTAGATACTGAGTTTTTGGGGTGTTAGTTATGGTATACTTGGCATAGAGGATTTACTGCAATGGTTCAATTGTGGGTGGCCGGAGTTTTGATTTGCGGTGATTGATTTGGAACATTTATTAGGTGGTGTATATCTTTCCCGTATGTGGAGTTTACTTGCTTTTTGTTAATTACATAGTGGTGGGAGTATTTGTGTTGGGCAGACGCGATGTATAATTTGTATTAAGTTGGTACGCAGGATGCAGGTAGTTATGTTGTTGGTTTGTTTGATTGTTCTAGGTCTACTGCTTGGGGTTTTCGGAGTTTGTATAATTCATTAAGTTTTATAGTTGTAGATTTCTTGCAGTATGAATTGTAGATTTGTGTTTCGGATGATTTGTGTTTTGCGTGGTAGTTTGTGTAGGTTTAATCTTTTGTGTAGTGTTGTTATGTTCGTGCGTACCTAACCGAGGACTTCAGGTGACTGCGTTTGTTTAAGGTTTTGATTTGTAGTTATAGTATGTGTATAAGCACGTATCGTGGCTTTATTAGTGTTGTGGACTTGTAGTTAATACTTACAGAGTTTTGGGTGTGGTTGCTATAATTTAACTTACTTTTGAAGAGTTTTGTTTGCTCTGGGTTTATTGGTTGTGTGTAGTTGTTTTGGTGGGTGGGCATGCATGGTTATATGCTTATTGATTGGATATGTTGACGGGGACGCTAAACTTGCTTTTGTGATGAGTTACGGTTTTATTTGTGCATACTTAGAATGTTGATTTTGTAGTTGTTTGGTTGAACATTTGGATTTTCTTTAGATTTGTTTGTTTTTATTGCACATAGACATACAATATTGAGATTTGCTGTAGTAAAGTTGTATTGTTAGATGTTAATACTTTATGTATACTTGTTTATTTTAAAGGTTTTAGCTTTACTGTTGTAGGATTTGCTGGAATGTAGGCATTAGATGGGTTAATTAGTATTTGCGTATTGGATTGCATTTGCTTGGGTTTGTTGCTTCTGATTTGTTTTCCGGAGGTTGTATTTATACTGTAGGTGTGAGCACGATACTTTGTAGTTTGGATTGTTTACTTGGTTTATAGGTTTGTGGTTATAGGCTAGTTTGCGAGGTCGGGGGTTTAGTTTCTTATATTTAATTTTACGTTATTTGCATAGAGTGTTAGTTGGTAGTTGCTTAGCGTATATATTTTAAATTTATCATGGGCTACATTTAGTTGTAATATTGATATACTTGATTCTATGTTTTTGGGTATTACGTTGCATTTGTATGTTAGTTTAGTGTGATCGTAGGTATTGTAGTATTCAAGTTGGTGTAGAGTTGCATAGTTTTCATTTTAGTTGTTATTTGCATGTAATGTTCGTGAGCAAAGTACCATAATTTAGTTGGAGTTTTTTTACTTGTTTTGTAGACTTTGGATTGTATTGCTTGGACGTTTTGTATTTGTAATTTGGAGATGTTTGCTTATGGCTTTGTAATTTAATGTCGGCTAGGGTTGTGATTTAACACTTTTGCTGGATTGTTTTGTTTAATTTCGTTTGTTTCTTGTGTTTTGTGGATTTATTTAGTTTGCAAGTTGTTACCATTGACTTAGCTTGCTGAGGGGTTGTTTTATTAGGTTGTATAGTTTGCGGGTAGGTAGGTTTTGGTTTGCTAGGTATGTTCTAGTTGGCGTGTATGAGTATAGTTATGTGTGATAACTTAGAAGTGTTGCTTTGGGTTTACGGGAGTACGCTAGTTTTGCCTTTAGATGTTAGACATACGTGTTAGATTGTGCTACGTTGTTGTTGAGGTTTGGAGGCTTACATGTTTTGATGTGGCATGGTGGGTACCGTAGTTGGTGATTTTTTATATAGGATTATGTAAGTACGTTACCTTGATTTAAATAGTAGATTGTTAGGGGTTAGCTATTTTGTGTAGTTTTACTTTGATTACGAGCTTAGGTTAAGTTTGCGTAGTTTTTGTGACTTTATAGTTGTTTAATTTCGTCTGGTATTGTAAGTGACATGGTTATAGATTTGGAGTGGATTGTGTTAGGATTTATAGTTTTACGTTGTAGAAGGTTGTACTTACTACTGTTAAAATGTTATTGTTGTACTTAGGTTTTACTTGGTTAACTGCATCGATTTGTAATATTGTTCATCATTGAGTTGTGCATTTATGTTATTACTTTTATATTTATGGGAATCTAATAATGTTATGTTTTTGCTTGTGCTGTGATTTTGTATTTAGGAATGTAATTATTTCAGTAGTTTTACTTGAGTTTGAATTTGTTTTGTAGGTTTAGGTTCAATACGGACTTGTGGCTGCGTAGTTAGTTAGTTGCATGTGTTGTTCCTAGTTTTATGTTTCACTGTTTTGATAGAGTTGTGTGTTTACTTGGCTGCAAGGGTCCTTTTGGTTGGGTTTGGGCGTATCATGTTTTAGAACCGTAGAGGTTGTTGTTTTCAGTGTAGCTCGAGTAGGGTTATAGTTGTATCTGTTTACTGAACTAGTTGTGTATTAATCTAAACCACTTTTTAGGTTGCGTTGATCTTGTGTATGGTGTATTTGCTGTTTTTTAGTTTTGCTCGCTGAAATTTCCTGGATGCATAAGTTATTTTAGTTATTTTGACATTTCGGTTCTACGTTTTTGGTTTAGTACAAGTTAGGGGTTCACAGCGTTGCGCGGATTTTTGTTGTTTAGTTGCGGGAATCTTCATGCTGGATTTGTTACGTATATACTCGTTTTTGGGTTTATTTTGGGTTTTGGTTTTATATTGTGCTTGTAAGTGTGTTTTGTGGTAGTGCTATTTTCGGTGCATTTTGCGTTAAACTACGAGTTTTCTGTGGTGTGTAGGGTTGATATAATATAGGTAAATGGTGAAATTCGGGTTTTTTTGATTGATTTATGCGCTAATATCGTATAATGTTATTTAAGAGATTCGTGGATTGGTTTTGTTGGAAGGTTGCAGTGGTGGGATTGGTTTTGTGGTTTGTATTGGTTACTAGTTCGGGTTTTGGTGGCTTGTAAAACTTGTGTAGAAGCGTGTTTAGTTGTGTTATTTTACGGGTAAGTAGGATGTTAGGGTATGCATGAAGAGTTTTGTGGCTGATTTGGTAGGGGTTGTTATGGTGTGGTATGTTGCGTGGAGTACGATTTATAGTTTGGTGATTTTTAATGCGGAAGTTGTTTCTAGACTGTTGTAGGGTTGTTTATAAGTATTTGTAATATTGGGTTGCTGTAGTTCGATGTTGTATTGATGTTTGGTATTGTTTGTGTTTGTGTTGGTTTTGGAACTTGTAGTTTGTAAGCTGGTGTATTGTGTATTTGAATATTTGCTGATTTGTTTACTTAAGTTTATATGTTTGTTGCAGGAGTTGTTGCTTTTACGTAGTACGTAGTGTGGTTTAATTATTTATATGCAATGGATTAGAAAATTGTGCAAATGATTAGACTCGTTAAAGCTTTGCTGAGGGTTGGTTTTATAGATTGTGTTTCAAACGGGTTTGTAGGTTGTTGGTTTTTGCGATTTTACTATTTCAGGGCAGGTGTGAGTTGCGTGTTTGTTTGATTTAGTTGGAGGAGATCTGGGGTTGTTGTATGTGGTGTTCCGGAGATTCTTTTGTTATGATTACTAGATATTTCATAAAATGCATCCTACATTTATGTTGTGAATTATGTTTTGAGTTTTGCTCCTGGGTAGAGTTTGTGAGTTTTAGGTTTTATTGTTATAATTTGAATTTTAGTTTATATGCATGTTATTTTGTGTTTTTGGGGACAGCGTTAACTACGTGCATTTACGTTCTGTATTTGTTCTGATTACTGGTATTTTACGTAGTGAAGTTGGGTTGGTTATGTATAGCGGGTTGTAGAGTTAGGATATTGCAAGTGTTGTGTAGGGTTTTACTTTTGTGTTGTGTATTTCGCATGTTGG
Source organism: Vickermania spadyakhi (assembly GCA_030849815.1). NCBI lineage: Eukaryota > Euglenozoa > Kinetoplastea > Trypanosomatida > Trypanosomatidae > Vickermania > Vickermania spadyakhi. The sequence goes on along the minus strand of JASAOA010001509.1, from coordinate 8,354 downwards.
TTGTTTCTAGAATTGCAAACGAGAGGCGTTTTATTTTTATAGTATAGGTTATTGGTTTTGATTTTATCTAGTTACGTGTTTACGGCTGTTTTGATTTGAGTGTGTAGATTGAAGGGTAGTGATTTGCTTATTGGTTATGTGTTTTTATTTATTGTAATAGGCAGGGGTTTATTTAGCTGTTGTTCCTGATTAGATGTTTTGTGTTTATTTGCTAGGGGATATATGCTACTTTGCAGTTTAGAGTTAGGAGTATTCAGATTCTAGGTAATGTAGGACGTGTTTGGTTTGTTTGTTGGGTGTTTGGGTTGTATGTTGGGCGATAAGCTGTGATTTGTATGCTGTTGCAGCCTTGTTATACCTAGTTTACTTGGGGTTTCAGGTCTTAGATTAAGGTGCTTATTTCCAGGTTTTAAATGTGGTGTTTGTTTTATATGCGCTTTACATAGATTGTACATTGCTGTAGGTTTTGTTTCTTACAGTGCACAAGTGTCGTTAACTTGTTTAGTTTGTGGGTTGTGTAGCGTGTTTTGCGAATAAGTTTGTAGTATGGGTATGATTGGTAGTGCGTACTTGTTTGTTGATTGCAGTATGTTAACAATTGTTTTGAAATTTGAGATTAATTAATTATGGAGGTTTCATAGCTGTGATTATCTGTCCATATGTACTCGTTTCCTATGTTTTTGGTATTTGTGGGTTACTGGTATAGGTCTAGGCGTTTACTTTATGGTTTATGCTGATTATGTTGTATGTGTATAGTTAATTTGATTTGTATATTTGTAATATTGTTAACCATTGTTCTTTTGATTGGTGGTTATTACTTTTATATTTGTGATTATAGATTTGTGTAGGTAGATAAGTTGAGGTGCAGAGTTCGTGTAGATTTGTGCATTATAGGTGTTGTAGACTTTGTTGATTTGGATGCTAAGTTGTATGTTGTTAATAGGCTTGATGTGCGCCGAATTTATATGTCGATTAGATTTGCTTGCTATTGGTGTTGTGAATACGTTAACTTGAGGTTTTTATAGTTTGGATGGGTGTGTTTTGGATTAAGTTTGCTTGGATTATGGGTGTTTGCAAGTTCATGGGTTGTGGTTGTGGGTTGGATTTTGGTTCTTGAGTTTGTGATACGTGTACATTTGGGTTTATAATTTGTTTTATTTTAACTCAGGTTTGATATGATGTGGTGTGGTGCTAGCTGTGGTTTGTGTTGTAGTGCCATATGTTGTATTTTGGAGTTTGAGTGTGAGTTTTGCATTCAGCACTTTGTGATAGCTTATTTGGATGATTTAGAGATTTGTGTTTCTGCAATTTGTATACTTTGTTACTCTGAGATTTGTTTAGCCATTTTGAATGTATGGTTTATTTAATTTGAGTTTAGTGGGGTTTGTGAAACCTGGAATTACATGGATAGTGGTGTGTTTTTGTGTTTGTTTTAGATACGAATTTGTTTTATTCATAATATAGTTTAGGATCTATTTTGTTGTGTTTTTTGTTTTGGGTTTGATTTGTGTCTCTTGTTAGCTGCTTGCGAGATGTACTTTCTATATATTACTTAGTTGGTTTTTGTAGGAGTTACTATATTTGTTAGGTTTTAGTTAGCTGTTTGTGTGGGTTTGCATTTTACTTCTACTTTGGTTTGCTTTTAGGTTATTTGGGTTTTTTGTTTTGTTTTTGGTAGTTTTACGTTTTTAGTTTGTATTTTAGTGTTTACTTGTTTTGTCGTTTAGGGTTTTATGTTAGGTTTTACGTTGTTGCGGAATGTTGTATTGAGTGCGGGGGTAAGTCGTGGTTGCTTATTTTGTGTTTTCGGTGGAACCTGAAATGGTTTTGTAAATTGGTATTGATGAAGTTAGTTTTATTTGTTTAAATTGGCACTAAAATATTAATGCTCGTTGGCTTTTGTGGTTTGTGGACATAAATTTCGTGCTTTATGTTTTGTGTACTGAATTATTAGATTATTGTGAAGGTTTGTGTTGTTATATGTTTGCATTGTTATGTATGTATTGAGATTTGCATTTATTTGTAATAATTTGATTCACATATTTGTACGCACCCAAGCTATTACTTTAATTTTAATATTCTAATGTAGGATAACGTTATTGGTGACTGGTTTTTGTTTGTATTGCAATAGGTTACTACATTGTGCTGTAGTTTTGTACTTTCTGGTTGTGGTTTGTTGTGTTTGGCTGGATGTTTATGTTTATGCCGCAGTGCAGTTTTGATTTAGGGTTGTGGTATATGCAATCTGTGTGTATTAACTTATTTGTAGATTTCGCGAATCTAGTTGTTCAGGGTTGACGTGTTTGTTTATAGTTTTATTCGAGCTTGTATGAGGGCGTTGTTTACCACGTTTAACTTGCTATGTTTAAGTTTGGTTTAGACTTGATTTGAGGACTTGTGTCTCGTAGATTTTCTTAGGTTTTCGGTTTTTAAATTTCGTAGCTTTGCATTTGATCTTGCATTTAGTACTTTTGCGGATATGTTTCTGTGTGGATTTAGGTGTTAGTTAGGCCAACCTGCGAGTTTAGAGGGTTGTGTAGGGTTGATATAATATACAGGTTTTGGCAGCCAGGGTTGTAAACTACGAATTTTGGCTTATTTTGGGTGGATATTTATTAAGTTATTATAGGTTTTGTAGGGTTTTCAGGGGTATTGTGGACTTTTCCTTGTAAATACTGGGTTTAGTGCAGTCTTGCAGGTTTTGTGAGTTGTTTAGAGTTGCTATATTATAAAGATTTGCTGTAAAGGATATCAGCATGGCAGTGGCGTTTGGGTTTGTGGTAGGGTTGACAGGCACTATATTGTAGCCGGGATGGTTTGGGTTTCTTATTGGTTGGGTACACTGTACTTTGCAATTTGCAGATTTATGGACGTGTGGGTTTTGGGTTTCCGGGTGTTTTTATTTGTTAACGTGGTTATGGTTTCTGATTTCCGAATTTGTTGTGGATGGTAGACGTTTTATTTACGTCAAGTTTATGGTATCCTTTACTGTATTTGGTGTTGGATGTGACAGATATTACTGTGGATGAGGGGTTAGGGTTGATTACGATTTTGCGTTTTTATTTTGGTTGGTTGATATAATTTTGCTTTTGTAGTGGGGGTTTTACTGCTGTAGTTTTTGTTATTTTCTTGGCACTTGTTTGTACAGTATTGTTCAGGTTTGGTTGGTGGTGTGGGATAAGTACGCTGTTTGCTGGTAGGTTGGTTACTTATAGGTTAGGTATTTGGAGTTTGCATAGGGTTTAGGTACGTGTTTAGTATCTTGCAGTTTAAGGTGGGTTGGAATGTGTTTTGGTTGTTGTGTTGTTAATTTGTTAGTGCGTTGGCCTAGATTTGCCATATGGGAGGTTTGTGCATTGTTGTTTTATTTGGGGTTATGATACAGGTTGCTTGGTGGAATTTGTTATACGAGTGTATCTTTATTTTATAACGGTTGGGTTGTGTAGGTGAGGTGGGTATACGCATTACCGCTATTTTCAGGGTATTCTTTAACTATAGTTGTCGTGTCTTTGGTGTACCTAGTTTGTATGGGTGGATACGTTACTTTTTATAAACTATGTTGGTGTAGACTCATAGTGTTAGTATTAAGGTAGGTTTGTACTTGTGATTTACATATTTGGTGCTGGGCAGGGCATGGAGACTTACTACTTTGTAATTTGTTTTTCGGTGTGTGGGTAATGTGTTTACAGATTTGTATTTTGAGTTGTATGTTAGTATTTGGGTTTGTTTTTGCTTATTATTGTGTAGTATTTGCATTGTAGTGGATGTGGACAGTTTTGTTTGCGTTTATGGTATGAGTTGTTGGGAGGTTTATAATTTTGTTAGTTGCCTTGTTTTGGGTAAGTTGGGTGTTTGTGTGGAGCTTGCTGATTTGGTTTATGTTTTATTGTTGAGCTCCTGTTTTGTATTGGTGGGTAACTGTGTTTTGTATTGCCTTATATGGTTTTCCCTGGGAGATACGAGTTTACGCGAGGTGTTTGGTAGGGTAGGTATGGTTATGTTAAGGAGTTTGTGGTTTGCAGGCTTATTTGTTAGTTTTGGAGTTAGGGTATTACGTTTGGTTTGGGTTTTTGATGTTGGGCACCATATTGCTGCGTGTAAGTTTTAAGGTGTTTGGTTTTGTTGTGCAACTTGAGTTAGTTAGTTTAGACTTGTTTGTTCGGGCTACATGTTAGTGAGTTTGATGTACATTACTGAATGTTGTAGTTTGATTGTTTTGTTTTCCGAATTAATAAGCTTTGATGCTGTCTACCTTGTAGAGTGCGTGTAGAATTACTTTAATTTATATATTTAATTATGGTGTTATTGTTTGCTGTTTCAACCTTTCTGAGTACATAGTTTATATTTGTCATTTATATTTGTAATATTGTTTATTTCTTTAGTGGTTGTTTTTATTATTACTTTTAAGGGATATTTGAGTTTTATAGACTTTGTAGTTCGCTATGTACTTGCTGTAGTTTTTTATTTCCTTGTGTACTTGTTTGGGTATTATTGTTGACATTTGGTTCGCGGTATGTGTATAAGTTCATGAGCTGCTTGGTAGATTGATTATTTACGCGTTTAGTTTTTGGTTCGAATAGTATTTAAAGATGTGTTTACCATATGTACAGTTGTAGGTGTTTTGGTTTGTTCTTTTTTTGTTTGTTAAGTTTGGTAGTGTGTGGGTTTATTTTATTGTATTGTGTGGGTTTGGGGGAGTTCGCTTGACTATGGTATGTTATATGTTGCTTGATGGGTTTGCATGCTATTTGGCTTCCATTGTTTGGTAGGTTTCGGGGGTTGTATTTATGGTAGTTAATATTTCATAGGTGGCATGATAAAGGCTCATTCTAGATTAGTTGTTTACTGTGGGTAGCCGTCTGTTTGTTGCTTGGGGGAATGTTGTTTGTAGTTGTTATTAATGTAATTATGTTGTCTATTTGGCTTTATTTTATATGTTTTTATTTATAAGTTTTGCGTGTTTAGGCTTCGTTTGGCAAGTTAGGTTTGTTACTGCCTTTTGAGGTGGTTGTTGCGAAGGGTTATGGCGTTACTTTGGATATACGTCTATTTTATGTTTACAAGTTAGGGGTCATGTGGCTTTTCGGATTGGATTAGTTTCATGTATATAGCCAGAGTTGATTGCAAGGTTAGGATTTTTAGCGCTTAGTAGGTGTTCTCGAGTTACATTCCGTGCAACAGGCTATTATGTGTAGTTGTGGTTGTAGAACTCTTACTGTTATTGGTGTTTATTTTGTTTTAGCCGTAGATATTGATAATTGTAGCCAAAATTAATTTATATTTGATACGGAATGATGCGGTTTTGTATAGTTACTTGCTTTTAGTGTTTAGGTTTGCTTGGGTTTGGTATGTACATAGTTCTAGTTTATACTTTGTTTTAGGATTTGGTTGTGTTGCTGTGAGTTTGCATATTACCGTTGTTGTTTTTCGTTGTTATATAGGTTGTTTAGTTTACTTTTATGGTATTATGTTGGATTACTTGCGGTTGTTTTTGTTTTGTTGTTGTGATGATATGTTGGTAAGGTACTTGTTTTAGCTTTGCGACTTGTTTGGGTGCTTTATAGGTAGTTGTTTTATTTTGTGGGTTGTGTGGATTCGGTTGTGGGTTTGGTTCTTTAGATTTTATTTTGATTTATGTTTTTAGCTTTCTTGCTGGGGGATTGTAGGTTTGCGTTTGCTTTTACATGGTATTGGATGTGTGGGTTGGTTATGGTAAAACACGTTGTTTTGTAAGTGTGGATGATTTGCTGCAAGTTTGGTTTAGCACGCGGGATTTGATGTTATAGATATACTTATATAAGGTTTGCTTTTTAAACTGAGGTGTTTTGTGCTGTAGATTGGTTTACTGGTGGGTGTTGGTTTTGTTTTGCGTGTTGCTTCGTAAGTAGGGTGTGTTATGGAGGTTGTTTTCGTTTGTTTTAGGTTTGACGTTGCGTTTGAACAGGTTATGGTGTTACTATGGGTTTTACATTGTGTTTTAAGTATTTTACTTACAGGTTGTTGTTTATGTGTTGGTTTACGTTTGTGTTGAGGTTTTGTTGTTTTTGGTTATTTGGAAGATAGTTTAATGTGTTTGTCGGGGATATAGTTAGGTGGTATATTCGATTAGTTTTAGACTGTTTGTGGGGTTTTCATATGTGCCCTGTTCTTCGTATTGTTTTGCTTGTAAAGTATTTTTGGGTTGTAGTGGGTTTTGTGTGTTTCATCTTTGGCGTGGGTTTTGGTTTTTGGGTTGCCATTATGACTTTGCCATTTTGTGGTTTTTGGGCAGTCTGTGGTTTTGGGGTTTGGGGCACTTTGTGAGTTTTGGTAAACTGCAGGTTTTACATGCTGTGTAGGGTTGATATAATATAGGTTGCCATTATGACTTTGCCATTTTGTGGTTTTTGGGCAGTCTGTGGTTTTGGGATTTGGGGCACTTTGTGAGTTTTGGTAAACTGCAGGTTTTACATGCTGTGTAGGGTTGATATAATATAGGTTGCCATTGGGATTACCTTGATATCTAATATGCTGTTTTAGGATTTTTGGGTTTTTGAATACTTGGATACTATGAGAGTCCTATTTGTTTGTTTTCGAGATGGGTGCAGTTGTTTTTGTTTGTGTAAGGTTTTAAGGTGTCTAGTGATTGACTATAAAGAGCATTGAGGTGTTTGATAGTTTTTGTTGCAATTCGTGATTGGATGCCATGTTGTTTTGGGTAAGCTTGTGTTTTACACTTTCTGATAACCTGTGAAATAGTGTTTTTATTTGTGGATTATATTACAATTTGAGGTTTTGTTTTGGGTATACAGGGTTGCTTTGTAGCTTTACTCGGATAGTTGGTTGTTACGATGTTAGTTAGCGTTGTAGATTTTACTTTGTTAGTTGATAGTTGATACTTGTTTTGTTACATGGTGTGTATCTTGCAGTTGTATAATTGCTTTGGTTTTCTTGGTTTGTGTTGTGTTACATGTAATTACAGGCGGAATGTGACTTGTATACTATGTAGGTACTTCTGTACTTCTACGGAGGGGTTTATAGTTTCGATAATATGAGCAAGTTTTTGCTTGATGTTTTTATTTTAAACTGGTTTGATTGTTATTCGGAGGTGTTTATTGGCCACTGCAACTAGGTTTGTGGGGTACAGTTACGTTTATTTGATGTAGACTACGTACTTTGGGGTATGCTTTACGCTGGAGTTTGTGGGTTTCGTAAATTTTTAGTTAGAGCGTTAGTTGTTGTTACTGTAACTTTAGTTGTTTGCTGTGCACGTGACATAAGTTTGTTGTCTTTGCTTTGGTATTATAGTTACGAGTGTGTTAATAGTTTGTAGATTTGTTATGCAGTGTTATATGTTTCAAATTACTGGGGTAGTTGGTTTTACTGTTAGGTTTGTTTGAATAAGCAGGATGCGTTAGTTTAGTTTGTGTATATTTGGCTACTTCCTTGTCTTAGTTGGGTGTTTTGTGTTGGGGTGTTAGTTCTGTATTTGAAATTGTCTATTTATTTCAATTTAAAGGGCGTTGGGTTTTGATTTAACGTAAGTAGTTGCCTTATACATGTAAATGTTTGGATTCGATTCGTTATACTTTTGAGTTTATTGATAGTGTTGTTGTAGGTTGCATTGCGAGGTTTCGTGTTTAGATTTGGATGCCTAGGTGTTTAGTACTTCGAGACTTGTTACTTTTAAAGTTAGATTAGGGTGTGTAATAGTCTTTCATGGTAATGGGTGTTGCGCAGGGTTTGGGATTGTTGCGAAATTTAATTTATGTTAAACGTGCAGGATTTTGATATCGGCGGAGCATACTCATTATTTGCATGGTACGAGTTTTGATTACTAGGGATATTAGTTAGATGTTGCCGGGTTTTGTCTATTTTGTTTAGGATTTGTTTTCTGTAATAATGCAAAGTGTTCGATATGTTTGGTTATTACTTTAAGTTTTATTGGATATGGTATCTCGTGTTTTGAGTTTAAGTTTTAAGAGTATAGTATGTTGAAGGTTTTGTAGGTTTGCTTGCTTTGTGGTGGTTTGTGGTAGTTACGAGTTGTTTATACGTTTTGGGTTTGCTTTGATTTGTGGTTATTTTAAATTAAATTCGCGGCGCTATGTAGGTGTACTGGTAGGCTCGTTGCTTGATAGGTTTTTAGCTACGTACGTACGTTAGTTTTGGATTAATATAGAGAATAGTGATATTTGTTGGTATCTGTTATAGGTTTGTGTACGGTAAATGGTGGGTTTGTAGGTTTGTGGGTTTTATGTAACTGAATCTGTTTCAATTGCTTGTAAGACTTGACTTTCGGGTTTGGTGGGTTTGTTTGTTATAGTGGGAGTACCAGCTACTTCGCTTGTGGATCGGTTGAGGTTTGTTTTTTT
>JASAOA010001508.1:0-15117 GCA_030849815.1 Vickermania spadyakhi | reverse complement strand
AATTTCGCCTGGTTTTGTTTGTTAGGTGTATTTGTTGTGTGCGGCGGATTTGGGTATTTCTATGATTTTTAGGAGTTTTTGCTTAAACTGCGTGTTTAGGGTTGTCTAAGGGGTTGATATAATATAGCACCTTGTTGGTGTAGGTATTATTTAGGTGTATTTTTGCGGGTACAGATGGGTAAGGCACTTTTGGGTTTGTACTGAGTTTTGTAGTAGATTTTGGGTTTTGGGAGGCACTTGCGACATAAAGATGGAGGTTTGATGTTTATGATGTTTTGAGTTTAGGGGTTATAGTAGTTTTTACGCTTTGGAGTCTGCTGAATATGTGGGTGTGGGTGGTCTGGGCATTGCAGACTTTTACACATTAAGTTTATGGATTTGGAGATTTTCATATTCTAATATTCTGAGGTTTAATTTTAGTTTTTGTGTGTATTATGTTTGAAAGCTGCTTTGAGTTGTTGACGCAGTGTTGCAATTTATGCTAACTTAGGTGTTGTAGGTGTGGTTGGCGTTTTGCCTTAGGTTAGGTTTATATGTTGGTTGTAGTTTTTTGAGTGGATGTTTTCTGGTATGTTTTGTAAGTGGATACATTTTGTTTAGACTAAGAATATATTTCGTTTGAATAGTGTTGGGTTTGGCGCATTTGTGTGTTTTACATTTTGTTGATTATGTGTTAGTTGGTGGTGTTGGTTACTTATTTGCGAATGCTTTCTGGTTTAGCGTATATTGTATAAGTGCAAGTTATTATTACATAGTTTACCTGGGGTAGGTTTTTCCTTGTGTGGTGGGTACTTGTGAAGTGTCTACTAAAGGGTGCTTGCGTTGCATCGTAGTTTATATTAATTGTGTATACAATGGGTTACCTTGTAGTTTGCTTGTTGGAAGTGTGTGTTTCCTAGTTGCGGAATTCGCAATGCTAAGGTTTACTTTAGAGGTTTAGGATTTGGGTGTTTTGGTTTATATTGGCTTCTCGAGTATAGTATTAGATAACACTATTGCATTTGGATTTTGTTTTGTTCTGTAAGTGTGGTTGTTTGTGTTTGTAGGTTCGGGTTTGTATCTTTAGGTTTGGATTTTGTAGTATGTAGGTATAGTGAGGGCAACTCGGTTTGTGATATGATCCTTGTTTGTTTTGTAAGGTTTGCGGGGGCACTTGCCTTTTCTTTCAGATACTGGTTGATTTGTATGCGCTGGGTTTGGTTTTGTATAGGTAGGTTGTGTGTTTGAATTACCGAGGGTTTTGTTGTTGTGCTTAAGTTTTGTGTATTGACTTATTCGGTTTAACTTTGAGTGGGAGCGGGTTGTAGAGTTGTTTGCAATTACATTTATTTTTGCAGGTTTTAGATATGACGTGAACTAATATTTCTTTTACTTTGGTTAAAGTATTGACACTTCAGGGCTACTTGTAATTGTTTGTAGCAGGTTGTTTGGTTACAGATTCTTTAACTTTACACGTTACTTTGATTTGCTGTGGTTTGATGTGGATTGGTATACTTTCTGTAGGCTTACTGGGTTGTGATTGGGGTGTTGGTATTTTGTGGGGGTGTAACTTGGCGCACTTGTGCAAGACTTACTGGTCTGGGTACTTTAGGTTTCTTATATTTGTTTGGAGTCTGTGTTTTGTATTGGTAACTTGGTAAGTTGTTTTATTAAGTTTGGTAGGCATTATGTGTCGAATACCTGAGATTTTGTGTTTTTGCAGTTATATCCGGGCTTCGTAAGGGTTGTTGAGGTTTAGTTTCTTTTACTGCTTGGTAGGTTATTTTGATTTCGACTTTCAGGTTCCGTGTTTTATGTGTTTGTGTAGGTTTTTGTATGGGTGTATGCTTCGGTATTTAGATACTCTTGGTTTGTTTTAATTAGGTTTGCTTTACGGCTCGGTTCATCATATAATACTTTTTGGGTTTTGCTTTGGGTTTGTAGTACTGTTAGTTTTGTTTTTCGTTGGGTTTTGTATTTTGAGTTAATGCTTTTAGGTTTTGCTGTAACACACGTAGTGGTTGGACATTGTGTTTTAATGTTGTATATTCAGGTTAATTTAGTTTCGGTATTTATGTGTTTAAGTATGTGCGTTACATGCTGGGTTTGGGTGGGTGTACGGAGAGGGCACACAGTTACGTATTTTATAAGTTTGATTTGTAATAGTTGTATTCATTTGCGCTTCGATATTATTTTAATTTATGTAGTGGATTTATAGTTTAAGTTTTAGTTCTTGCTGATATTGTAAGTTGGTATTGGCTGCAAGGGTGGGTTGATTTTACATGTTGTTTTGGCTTTGGGTTTTTGTTGTTGGATGTATCTGTATTTCTGTAATACCAGTTAGATTGTTTGTGTGTACTTATTCTATGCATCTCATTTCGGGTTGCTTGGATTTGTGTATAGAGAGTATTTGTGTACGGGTTGTGTTAAAGGTTTGTGTGTGGCTGTTTGTCGTGGGCATGATGTTAGGTTTGGGTTGGCTGCAAGGTTAATTTTGTTCTAGGGTATTTGCGTGGGTTTCGCTGAGCACTGTTTTGATCTAGTTTTGTTTGCTATATTGCTTTTCTGTAGGCTATATGGTTTGTTTTGTGTTAGTTATTCGTGGTGGGTTAGGGGTTTGATTACCCGTAGTTTTTATTGTGTGCAAAGTATATCGCTTATATGGATGTTCGTGATGTACTGTTTGTTTAAGTTTGGGTTTGGGATTTTGACGTTTCATTTGTGTGGTTTGATACCTTGAGAGTTTGGGCGTTTCGTAGACTTGGTTGATTTGGGGTGTAGTTGTTGTTTTATTAATATATCGTTTTGTTGCGTATTTATAGTGGTTTACTTAAGTGAATATGGGTAAATTGTGTTTTTCGTTTGTAGGTGTTGTGGTAGGCAGTTAGTTTAATAGGATGTTTGGTATTCATATCTGCTAATAAATTCATACTTGTTGGGATCGTTACTGTGGGTTTGTTTTGTTTGATATAGTTTGTGTGCAGTATGTTATATTAATTATATCTTATTTGCGGAGTTTTGCTTTTCAGTTGCTATTTAGATTGTGTTTGTAGATGTTAGTGATAATACTGTTTGATTTACTATAGTTTTGTTAGTTTAAGGTTTGTGTTTTGTTACCTATACATTGCGATTATAAATTTGTAATATTGTGTGATTTTTGTATTTGTCGTTTTAGTTATTACTTTAAGTTGATATGTGTAGTTAAATTGTTAGTGTACGTTTACATGCTTGGATACTGGATTAAAGTTGATTGTTAGCAGGGTTTACATTTACACTCATAAATTGTATTTTGTGTATCTTTGTAGATTGTGTGGTTTATTTGGTTGTAGGTGTTTAATGTGTACTTAGAGTTGCTTATATAGTTGGTACTTGTAGTGTTTCCATATATCGTTGGAGGTTGTTTGTCTTTGCTGCATAATTTCTTGGTTTATGCCTGTGTTTTGATGTTTTAAATGCTTGTATGTGATTTGTGTTGTGCAGTTTGTGCAGCACGGATGTTTGGTGTGTATTGTGGATGTTGATGTATAGGTTTGTTTTGTAGGGATTTGGTGTTGTAGGTGTGGTGTTCGGAGTTGATTGTACTAGTTTTTGCGAGGGCGAGTGGGTGGAGAGTTTGTGGATACTTTTGATTCCGCACTACGGGTTTGGAGTTTGGGCGTTGTTACAGTATATAGGTTACGCATTTGCAGGTGACTCTTCATAGGATTTCGTTTTGGTCTGTGTTTTCGTAGGTTTGCTTCTATTAGGGCAGATTGGTGGGTTTGTAGTGGAGTATATGGTTTCGGATGGATTTGACAGGGAGTTTATGGTTATTTAGGTCGTAACTGCAGGAAACTTAGTGTCTGAGGGGTTGATATAATATACAGCGCTGTATACTTGCAGGTACAGAGGTAGTGGGAATTTCGGACTTAGTCTGGTTTGGGCTTCAATATGGATTACGTCTATTACGGTAGGGGCAGTCTTGTAGATGTGTATATGGTTTAGGTCGGTATGGTGGGGTTTTTGGCTATTTTGCTGTGAATTAAGGAAACTGGGGTTTGAGGGTTTGGATTTTATGGAGATTGTGTAGTTGTAGTCATAGGGCATAGCGGGAATTTCGGTGTTTTGAGTTGGATTTTGGGTTGTGTATTGTTTGCTTGAACGATGTAGGTTGCTGTTAGCGGTAACTTTGTGTTGTACAGTTATGGTGCATGGAGTTTTCTTGCTAGGGTTGCAACAACAAGTTTGCGTGTTGTTTTGTGGGTTTTGTATACGGGTTTGTGGATGGTTTGTAGGTGCAGTCAATAGTGTTCGGGTTTGATGCCTAGATGGGTTTTGTGTTAGGGTTGGTTGGGATTTATTGTATGGTATAGTGTGGCGTGTGATTTAAGTTTGTTTATTTGACTGTTTGGTTTGTATTTGGTTTGTTTGCCTGCGAGTTGCTTGTTTGTTTTATGGTAGTTTTATACCACTTTATTTTATAGGTTTTGTACCGAATTACATATGTTATGTATGTTTAAGATTTGTTTATCACTGTAATTTAGGGTAGTTTGTGTTTCCCTCATTTTGAGTTTAGGTAGTGAACTGGAGATTGTTGTTTTAGTGAGCATATTAGTGGTGGTACACGTAGGACATAAACATTTTACGGGTTGGTTTGTTTACGTTTGTTTTCGTTTTGTTAGTGTAATTGGTTCAAATTCATTGCATATTGGTTTTGTGTGAGTATTAGTTTTCAATTGGTGTATAGTGTTCAGTTTTGGTTAGGTTTGTAGGTTAGGTATGTAGGGTTGTTATATGGTTACGTTTCGTGTTGCTTTGGTTTGTTTGCGGGATTCGATGTTGGGATATGTGGTTTGTTATTAGTGCATGTAGGTGTTGGTTAGCTTGGTGAATTTGTACTATGAGTGAATTTGTTTTGCTTTTGTTGTTGTGTTTGCATGTAATTATATTTACTGTAACAAATTGGCCAGCGTGTGGTAGGTTTGGTATTTTAGCTTTTTGCTGGATAGAAGTTACTGTTGCTTGTGGATTTGTGGAGGTTGTTTGCTTCCGAGTTTTGGTTGGGTTGTTTGATTTGCTTGGTTTATACTGTGGTAGATACGAATAGTTTTGTTTATTTCTTGTGTTCTTTCTTTCTGTACTTGCTGTATAGGTTTTGTAGTTTGCTGATGCCTTATGTTTTAGTTTCAGTTTGGATTGACTGGAGCCTGCATTATATGTTTGGTGAGGTAACAGGTTTTTCGGTTTTGAAGTGATTTATTTGCATAGCATGGTTTTTAATTTCTGGGGTACTTGTGGGTGTTTATAAGTGTATGTAAGGTATATGGTATAGGTTTTGTTTTGCTAGGGTTGTATTGTTTGTGAACCGTGGGGAATTAGCGGAGACTTCGCTGTTTGTAGGTTGATTGTTGTGGGGTACGTTTGTTTACATAGGTATGTAGGTTTGTAGTTTTTGATTCTTTAGGTTTGCGTGATTTTTGAATTTTGTTTTGATAGTAGGTGGTTAGTTTTAAGTATTTACTCCGCTATTTGGGATTTGCGGGCAGGTTTCCGGGGATACTTGTAGTTGTGATTTATTACTTTTGATTTGTAGATTTGTTGGGATATGGGTGTTGTCTTGACATTGCGGAAGTTTGTGCATTTGTGTTTGTTTCCTGATTTTGTAATCTGTAGTGTTTGCTGGGTTTTGGTTTAGAGCTGGGTTTGTATAGTGGATTATGTTTTACCTTTGGGGGTTGTGTACACACTTAGATTTGAAGTTTTGAAATTTGGTGTTTTAAAGATACTGGTATACCAGCAATTTTCGGGTTTCGCAGATTGTGTGGTTGTTTGTTTGACTGTGTGGGTTTTAAATCGTACTTTACATTTATGTAGTTGTGTGATTTGATGTTGTAAGCTTTTGCGAGTTTGGGGATTATATATTGTTTACTTACAGAATTTGATTTGTAATATTGACATGAATTAAGGTGGTGTTTTTTTGTTATTACTTTCACCGTTGTATATTTATGATTTGCTTTAGTGGTTAGGGCTTTAGGGAGGGTGTTGTTATATTACATGTGTGAGGTTTGTTTTTGTTTTTGTTTATCTTTATGTAGCTCATGTGAACGTCAAGGTATTATGGCTTGAAGATTGCTTGTATGAATGTGTCTATTTGGGCTGTTGGGCAGTGTTGATTTACTTGTTACTTTAGGTTTTGTAATATATTATGGTTTTCTGGTATATAGGGATGCAGGTTGGATTGGTTTGTGCATCCGTTTATGATATTAGGGTTTGTTATATGTTTTGTATTTCATTTTGACGTTACTTGGATGGAGGGTGTTATGTTATTTGAGTATTTATAGTTGTAAGTGACTTCGTTTGTGTTTGTTATACGTTAAGGTGGAGGTGACCAAATTTATTGGTGTTTTGTTTTCGTATTTATGTTATGACGCGGGGATTTTGTGAGTTTGTGTGATTTGAGACGTACTTGGTAATGCTAGTTTCTTTGTTTGCGCATGGGTCCACGTTTATGGGTGTCTGTGGGGAGTACTCGTTTTTGGTTGGTTTTTATATTTTTCAGTTGTTACATATTTGCTGTAGCTGACTAGTTATAGTACGATATGTTTGTTTTGGGTGCTATTTTGTTTTGCGGTATTGCTAAGATAGACCTGCAATTTGATTTTAGCTTTTGTTATGTTTACGGGGTTGTATTCGGTTGGCTACGTTGATGATTGGTGGGCTAGATTATTGACGTTATTTATACTTGTTATTTCGGTATAATAGTACTTTGTTTAGGGTTTGTTTTGCGGTTTTGGGTTTAGTTATAAGTTTTGTGATTTCAGCGCAGTATGTTGTATTTGCTCTTTACTTTAGTGTTGATTTGGGTTGTTTATTTGTGTTTTGTGGGTTAGCTTGCTGGACAGTTACGTTTTGGTTTTGTATTTTAAGGTGGTTACTCTTTATACTGTTGGATTAAATTAGTTGGTTTGGGAGTGTACTTACCAGATAGGTCGGTTTGCTTTGTGTGTTGTAGTTATGAATTGTTTCGCTTTGTGGATTTACTTTATATAGGTTTGTACTTTTAGGTAGCTACATTGTACTTAGCGTGTTGTGTGTGATTGTAGGGCGTTTGTTTTGTGAAGCATGTTACTTGTGTAATATTTGTTTTTATTGTTTTAAAGGTTGTGGTTTTTGGAAGTGTGGGTTTTATTACACCTGTATAGTTTTGGGATTTGTTTTACTGGTGGTTTGTGTGTATTGCAGGTTTAAGTTTAATTGTTGTCTACTGGAGCTTACTTTGTTTTGTTATTTTATTTTGCTTGTTGGTGTTATGCGTTTGTGCAGTTTTAATTGTGGTGACTTAGGGGTACTGCGTTTTGCTTTTTAGGATTTGCTTGATTGTTAATTTTAGTGTACTGATTTACCAGTTATCATAACCAGTTAACTTCGTGGATTTGGTAGCTGTGGTTTGGTAGCTGGGATTTGGTAGTTGTGGCCTGTATATAGTGGTTGTTTCTGCAGCTTTTCTGTATTGCTTAGGTTTGTGAATTTTGCTTTGAACTGCGAGTTTTAAGAGGTATGTAGGGTTGATATAATATAGAGCAATTACAGATTTGGGTTGAAATGCCGGAATTTCCTGTTTTAAGTACTTGAACACTAGAGATGTTCTGGCAGGCTTATTTACGGGATTTATTATAGGAGTTGTAGTTGTAAGTTGCTTTGATAGTGGGGTTTATGGGTGTTGCTTGGGTTTTGGAGTTTCTTGTATTTTGGGTTGTTGGTTTAAGGCACAGGTTTTGTGTCGCTACATATAGTATACGGTGGGTTGGGTTTTTGAGGTGTTGTTGTTTTGGAGGTTGTTGTTGGGTTTACTGGCGGTTAGTTTCTGAGTGGTGACGATTGGTTAGGTTTTAGAGGTGTTGTTGTTGCGTGAAATTTGTGTAGGTTGTGTTTACTTTTTGGGGTGTTATTGATATTATAATTATGGGTGTTGGGGTTTGTATAATGATGGGGGTTTTGGTAGTTGGGGTTGGGGTTTATTAAAGCTTGTAGGTTTGTTGTTTAGTGAGATTGTGTAGTTTCTGTGTGATAACTGTGCGTTTACTTAGATGTATGGATACTTTGTAAATGAGTTGTATGTCGGGGTTTCGCAGGATGCTTTATTTGCGATTTACGTGGTAGAGGTTTCTAGAGTCTTTTATTTTATTGGTTGAGTATGTGGGGTGTTACTTTAATTTAGGTTGCTTTACAATCACGGGTATAGGTAGTGGATTTGTATTCATTTGTGCTTGAATACTTCTTATTTTATGGTGTTTTAATCGTATGGTTTGGACTTTAACTTGCATTATAGATTGTTAACTGTGTTTGGTATTAGTTTAGCTTGCTGCAGGGTTTGTTTTTGAAAGTGGGTGTTGCGGAGGGTGTTATTGGTGTTAAGGAAAGACAGTTTTACGTGGTGACTGTAATTGTTGTTTTACTTATTACGTGTTAGATTTGTGGATGTTTGTATAATTGTTAGAAGTTGTACTTTCTGGTGTTAATGTTGTCATGTTGGGGTACTATGCACGTGCACACGATGTTATGCAGATTTTGTTTAACATTCCATAAGGTGCTTCCGGGGTTGTTATGTATGGTGCTTGTAGTTTACATTTGGTTGTGCATACTTAGAGTTTTGTCTTGTAGCCGTGGTGGGGTTGTTGTTTTGTGTTTGGGTTTTGTATATTGCATTGCATTTGATTTACTTACCTGTTGTATTGTTTAGTGTTATATAAATGTATGTTACCATTTATGTAGTTGGTTAGGTTTTGATTATAGTTTAGGATATTTGTAATTAAGTTGGTGGTTTTTGGGTTGTTTGCTATAGGTTTTAAATATGTGTATTGCGTTGTTTGAGATTGTTCTATAGATGAAAGCTTGCTTGCTGATGCTGATAGGTAAACGTACTTACGGTGTTTTTTGTATTGATACATAGTGTGGATAGGTTTGTTTTCAGAGTGATAGTCGCTTATAGTATAGGTGTGGTAATGCTATATGTGAGGGTTGTTTATCATTTGCGGGAGGTTTTGCCAGGGTTTTTCTTGTCATGACTGTTCTTATGGTGTGTTTTGAGGTCGGAGTTTGTTAGGGTAGTGTTGGCGTATATAGGTTGGGAATAAGTTATTAGATTGGATTTTCGTAATTTTGTTGTTATGTTTTATTGTTTACGTCGTGATTACTTGTTCGATAAGGTGTTTAAAGTATTCTTTGCCTTGGTATGGGTATGAAGCGGCTAATTTGTTTACGGTATTTTGTTGACTTACTTTTGTATACCTAGTTGTGCGTCGAGTTTAATGCTTTTTGTAGGATAGTTTGTGGGTTCGTGATGATACGAAGTTTGATGAGTTGACGTGTTTTTATAGTTTATTTTAAGTATAGGATGTGTTTTAGTGGTATGATCTACGTTATTTATTGTAATATTTCTATATCCCTTTTTGATGTGTTTTTATTATTACGTATGTAGTATGATTAAATGTGAGATTGTGTATTGTAGGTTTTATTTTGGTTTTGTAATTTCGTTTACTTACACGTTTGCGTTTATAGTTTATAGTGCTTGAGATTCGATGGTATTGGTTTTTTACGCTTGCTTTTTGAGGTAGTTGGGTGTTGGAGAGTCGTTTATTACACTTTGAATGTAGAGTTGGGTTATTGTGTTTTAGTGTAGTATTTTGGCCACGCACATGTGTTTGACTTGGGTAGGGTATTCATTTATGCGGGTATCGTTAGAGGTGTTATGTAGTGGTTTTTGTCGTGTTGCTGTTTTATTTTGTATTGTTATTTTGGAGGTGTTCTGGGGTTTCGTGTTATCGGTTTGTTTGATGGCTTGGATATTATTAGTTCATGGTAGTTAGGTTTTAGTTCATGGTTATTTTATTTGGTTTGATATTGTTGTATATTTAGTTGGTTATGATTGTGTGTTTGAGTTCTATTATGGTTTTAACGATGTTGCTTTGTGGTATAGATGCTTTATGGTGCGCTGGGGTGTAGACGGTTGATTATTTAAACTCTTTTGTGCTTGTTAAGATTCTTTTTACCGTTGCTTAGTATTTGCAATATGTAACTAGTGTGCAGTATTTAAGTTTAATTTAGTACTATGTTAGGCTGTAATACTGTAGTGGGTGTGGGTTTTATGATATTACTTTGAATTGTATACTTGTAGTTGATTAAGGGTTTAGCTTGTGGGATGTTGTTGTGTTGGTTTTAGCGTCCGGATTGTTTGGAGGTGCGGGGTTTCTTTGTGTTATAGGTGTACTTCTTTTGGTTGTGGGTAGGTTGTTTAGTTTTATGTAGGTTTGCAATTTTACTTGGTAATGTTGGTTTATGCTTATGTTTGTTGCTCTATGTTTGTGTGTTTTGGTTGCTATTTGTTTTCGCAGTAGGTGTTTTGTAGCTCTGAGGTTTGCTTACGAGTTCATAGTTTTGGATGCTGAGTAGGTGTGATATGGGTTTTTAATTTAGGTTTAACGCGTGGGCCTAGATTGTAATGTGATTTTAGAACTTTACTGTTAGAGGTTTTTGTTGTATTGTGTTAGATTAAGTGGGGTTTACTTAGTGTTTGTGGTGTTAATTTGGTTTAACCTTTGCAGTTTGGGTTTGCTGGGATAGTTTTGGTTTGTTGTGTATTGTAGATTTGCGACGTGTTGGCATAGGTTGCGTGTTGTGGGTTCTTTTAGGAGTAGGTGTTAATTTGTAGTTGCTTGTATTTACGTATTATGCACCGTATCGTGCAAGTGTGTTGTGTGTTTTTAAGTACGGTACTTTGTGCTTGTGATTTGATTTTGAACTTGTAGGTTGCTTGCAGTTTATATGTTGCGTTCCTGTTTACGCAGGTTACTTATGTTTATGTATTTGTTGTTCAATGGGTTTAAATGTGTTTAGTGGTTGTTTTATACATAGCTGGTAATCTAGTATCTTAAGTTGTTTGGTGAGTTTTTTGTTGGGTTTTCTTTTAGAGTAGGTGTTATGTTTTGGTAGCTCGTTTGTGGCTGTATTGTGGGTTTGTTTGTTTTTGGGTTATAGTTTGTTGTATTGGCTTTATTGTCTTAGTACTTAGAGTTGATTTCGAGGTTGTTATAATGCTTTCGGGTTGTTGTAAGACTTGTGATTTGGGTTGCTGGTGTTTAGTGTTGTTAAGGATTGATATGCTATAGTAGATACATTGCTTTATTGGACTTAGCACATAGGGTGGCTTTTGGGGTGATTATAGTGCTTTCTGGTAGTTGTGCTATTTGGTTGTTTTGTGCGAAAACTGTGGGTATTTATCGCTGTTAAGGGTTGATATAATATAGTAGATGTATGGCTTTATTAGACTTAGTAATTGGGGTGGTTTTTGGGGTTATAGTGCTTTCTGGTAGTTGTGCAGTTTGGGTGTTTTGCGTGGGACCTGCGGGTATTTAGTGCTGTTAAGGGTTGATATAATATAGTAGATACACGGCTTTATTGGCTTAGTACTTAGGGTGTTTTTGGGTTTGTTATAATGCTTTCTGGTAGTTGAGGAGTTTTGGTGGCTTGGGTGGTACCTGTGGATGTTTAGTACTGTTAAGTAATGACGCAATATAGTAGCTATATGGTTTTAGTGTATATTGAGTGCTCGAGTAGGCTGTGGGCTTGGTGTTATATTGCTTGAAGATAGTGTGTATTTCTGGGTTTTGGACAGGGCTGTAGAAATTTGGAATTTACCTAGTTGGTATAATACAAGTAGTCGGCATTTAATAGGTGTTTCGGTATGTTGAGTTTTGGGATTTGCGGTGCGAGGGATTGTTAGTGTGAGGTTTTGAGTTACTGGTTTAAATGGTTTCAAAAGTTTGGTTAGATTGTTGCTTTGTGTGAGGTTTGGTAGGTGTAGGTTGTGTTGGTTGTAGTTTAATTTGTTACTGTAGGTCTGCTGTATATTAGGGGTTGTATAGTAGAGTTGTTCTGGAGTTTTGCAGAGGTGTGTTACAGATTACCGTTTAGCCTATCTGGTTTATGGGATGTGGCGTGTTGTATTTGGGTTTGTTGATGTGTAGTTTAGCCAGTTTTCAGGTGTTTATATTTGTTTATTTGGAATTTGCTCGTTTACTTTAAGATTTGGTTTTTAAGGTTTGTAGTTGCAACCTGTTTAGTTAGTATATATGCGTGTAGTTTTGGGTTTAGAGTTTGTTTAGGTAGATTTGATACTAGCTATATGTTGGGGTATGTTGTATTCAGATACTTTCCTTTGGGGTTAAATTTTACAATTGGTAGGGTTTGGTGTTTTAGAGGATGTTATATGCTTTACTTGAATTAGTTTCGCAGTTTTGACGCTGGAGAGTTGTGTTTTCGTGTTGTCACCTTTAAGAGTGTGTTTTAGATATTAGTTGTGGTGTAATGTTGTATATCTTTTCGGATTTGTAGTTTTTAACCTTGGTATGCACATGTAAATGTTGTAAGTTTGTTATTGTTGTGCTGACAGATAATACTGGCGTAAGGCTTAAGGGGTGTGTATTTAATGATTATTAGTTTCGGGTGTTTTAGGTAACTGTAGAGGGTATAGTATGTAGCTCGTTGGTGGTTGGCTTTTTGTTTCTTGATTGTATAACTTTGTGAGTTTATATGGTTGGTATGTTAGTTTTGTTTTGTTGTTAGAGGATCGTTAGATTTGTTTTGTCGAACTTGTGGTTGTTTGTAGGTGGTTGGTGATAACATAGTTTAAGTGGTTTATTTGCATTGGTAGGTTAGAGATTTTGTGTGTTTTTGATGTTAAACTGTTTATATTTGGGTATATTTGTGTATTAATGTATTTAAGTTTCTAATTCATTGTAATATTAGTAGCCTCCCGTAATTTGGGTTTTTTAGTTATTACTTGTGTAGATGATATATTGCGGTTACATTGATTGTGCTATTTTATTGTGTGTTAGTATGTTGGGATTTAAAGGTTGGTTTGGTTATGGCTTGCGCGAGTTTTGCGGATTTGTTGGGTATTATGTATTTGGTTTTATGCTTTAATTTAGTTATGTGTTTGGCATTTACGGTTAGTTTGCTTGCTTTTGTAGATTTGGGTTTGCTGAGTTGTTTTTGGATTTATAGTTTGTTGTTTGTTAGTTGGTTTTAATACCATTGTGTTACCTTGGTTTCCGTTGTTAGAGTTTATATGCTAGCATGGTTATGTTAGTTAGTGTTGTAGATTTCTTTTAGGGTTTGCTGGAGTTTGTTTTAGTTGTTTCGGAGTGGTTTGTTTGTTGTTGTGATGTTGGACTTGCAAGTTTGTTAGCTGCGATCATGGAGGTTGTTGTTTGGAGTTTGGTTTCAAGGTGTGTTTGATTTGAGTTTCTACATGTTTTGTAATTTAGTTGCACGTTACTTTTTATGTCTGGGGTGGGTTTGTTTGGGTTTTGGTTTAATACTTTTATGATATTAATAATTTTCGTTTGTTGGTGCTTTGATTTGGGTTGTTTCGCTGTGGCGGGTTGTTGGTTGCTGGGTTTCATGGGTTGGTTTGGTTTGTGGTTTGTGTTTTGCTTCCGTTTCCTGTTGCGTTACTTTGTGTAGGCTATTTATTTGGATTTCGATTTCGTGGGTGTAGGTTACGTTGGATGTACGAGTATTTATAAGTCCGGTACTTTACTATTGCTTATGGGTAGCTACGCAGGTGTTGTTTTTATTTTGTAGTTTCGGGTTGTTTGGTGGTTGTTAGCGTTGAGGTTGGTTGGCCGGTAGGATTGCCTGTACCATTATTTGATGTGTATATTTGTGTTTTTGTTTTAATTTGGGCAGGTTATTTGCTTTGCAGTAAGTTAGCTGTTATAATCCTTATAGATATACGTTAACTGCATACAGGTTACTTATGCTTGTAGAGATTTTGCTTTTGATTGTAGGTGTTTATTGTAGGACGTGTGTTACTTGCTATTGTGTTGTATATTTACACTTTGCTGATTGACAGTTCTAGGTAGTGTTGCGCGTATATTTTAAATGTTTATATATTGTAATATTGATAACTTTACATACTTTTGGTTTTTATTATTACTTTTTGATGTTATGTGATTTTTAATATGGTTAGATTTGGGGTTTGTTTGTATGTGTAGATTGTACCTTTAGTTTTATGATGACATGTTGATATTTATGGCTTGTTACTGCGAGGTTGACATGTTCGACATGCTGTTTATTTTGTGGTGTGTGGTTTGCTTTGCGATAGCTTTTGTGATTTTCGTATGCTTGGGTGATTACAGAGCCGTTTAAGTTGTTTCTCTAGAGTTGTTTATTTTACAGATTGGTCGGTCTTTAACACCGTTAGCGTTTGCACTCCGGTTAGCGTTTTGTTTTATAGTGTTAGTGCTTGTGTTTTTGCTTGGGTTGTGGGTGCCTACTGATGTTGCTTATATGTGGGTTTCATACAGGTTTGTTTTTGTTTTGTGTATGGAGTTTAGAGTTGGTTGCTTGTGGTTGGAGGTTTATTTTTAGTTGTTTGTTATATTTACTTATAATGTGTTTTAGGTTAAGTATATTGTGCAAATTTATTAGTTGGTCTGCCATTTGGAAATAGTAGATAATGATGGGTACTTGTTACTGCTCGATGGGTGTTGTAGTTCTGTAGCATGGTGTTATGCATACTGCGTTGTGTAGGTGTAGGTTGCTGGTTTGAAATTGTAATTACGTGTATTTATTGGTTTTTATTGTGGACTATGAGTACCATGGTTCTATTATAGGTTGGATGGTTTGCTTTGGAGTTTAGCGTGGGGTGTTGTTATTGTGTTTGGGTGAGTTAGTGTTGCTTCTATTGTTTACGTTTTTTACAATTGTGCGGTAGAGTTGTTAGTTTTCTTGTTATTCGCGTTTGTTTTATGTTATGTTTAGCATAGTTTTACTTTTGCTTTGGATTTGCGTTGGTGATGTAGGTTTTAATACTGTATAGCTGTATGAATGTTTTTAATTTGTGATTAATAAAGGTTCGTTTGTGAGAAGGTTCGTACTTTTGTGTTTGGACTAGATGGTGAGTGCTGTGCAGGTAGGTTGCTTGTTTAGGTTTCGTAGGTTTAGGATTTCATTTTAGGTGTTTAGTTTGAGGAGGGCTGAATTTCGCCTGGTTTTGTTTGTTAGGTGTATTTGTTGTGTGCGGCGGATTTGGGTATTTCTATGATTTTTAGGAGTTTTTGCTTAAACTGCGTGTTTAGGGTTGTCTAAGGGGTT
>JASAOA010001507.1:0-15116 GCA_030849815.1 Vickermania spadyakhi | reverse complement strand
TATTAGTGGGAATGTAGGTTGTTTTCACTGATTTGGTGGCTTTAGATCTTGGTGGGTTGTTTTGTTTTTTGTTTTTTGGATGTGGATAGTTTGTTTGCTTTACAGAAATGATACCTAGGTTTTTATGTTATGTGAGGTGGTTTGGGTTTGCTATTTTAGGGTTTCATTATGCTAGGCTTTTCTTTTGGTTTTGCGTATTTGTGTAGAGTTGGTGGTCTCTTATTGTTTTGTAGTGCGAGATAGGTTTTGATGTAACTAAATTTGTTATTATGCATTCTATTTGTAATACTATTTGTGATTGATGATTTGTTGTATTATTACTTGGTTTTGAGTTATATGTTATGTGCGTGCATTTATCTTGCTACGTGTTTTGTAAGATTATTTTACATATGGGTTTTGAATTAGTTTATTTCAGTGTTAAATAAATGTATGCTGTTGGGTGGGTGTTTTGAGTTAAATAGGTTTTCGTGCTAATTTTGTTACGTATTAAGCTTTGTGCGCTTGTGGATTGTATTTGTAGGTTTGTAAGTTTGGGTTTTTAACAACGAATTTCCTGTGTTTTAGATTCTCGATTGGTTGGGTATGCCTCACTTTTTATTATGTAGGTTTTATGCTTGATCTAGATTTGGAGTTTATGTTGGCTATTTAGGGTCTGTACTTCGAAGTATTACTATTTTGTTTGCTGCATTACTGTGGGGTGTGTTGGGTTTGTAGTTTAGCTTTTCCCGTTTGCTGTACATGTTTTAAGCTGTTTTCATGTTTATAATGCTACTTGTGTATTCAGAGTTTGCTTTGGATTTGTTGCATGGCTAGTTTCTTTGATTTTGGTTGGTTGCAAGTGTGGTGACAATAGAAGTTTTACTTATGTACCTGTAGAGTTGTTTTAATGCATATTTGCGATGGATTTGCTTTTGGATTTGGATTGGATTTATGTAATAGTTTATTAATTCGTTGTAACCTTAGTTATTACTTGGGGATGCATTATAGTTATGCGGATTTAAATAAATGGTGGAATTGGTTGTATTCTGTAGTATTGTGTTTTTATTGCTGCATACAGTTAGGATTGAACTTCTTATATTGACATATATAAGTACGCTGTATTTGCAGATGCTTAGTACTTGATTTGTTATAGTGGCGTTCGGAACGCTAAGCTGTAGGTATGTTATACAGATTTTGTTTGCGTTGAGTGGGTTGCTACGTATCGAGTTAGGGTTTTTGCTTTCCCGTTGTGGGTTATAAATTGTTTTGCTTGTGTGGTTGTTTTTGGCTTATTGGTTTGATCTTTTACTTGTTTGGTGTTTGATTGTTTCTGTTTTGTGCTTTTGTTATGTTATTATGACTTGTGGTATTCACAATTGACGATGTTTGGTTTGAATTTGGGTGATTGTTTTGGTGAGTAGTTAGGTTTTCGTTGTTTATTTTGTTTGGTTTTGTTGCTTGTGACTCCGTATCGAGTATGGCTAGGGTTTGGATGGTTAAGGGTGGTTTTCCAGTTATTTTGTGTTGTGTTACTTGGGTTGTTTTGAGTGTGTGTTTTGAGTCAGCGTTTGGTACTTGCATTTAGCTGTTTTGAAGACGGTTCTGTGGGTTGGTTTGACGGATTCCGTGTTACTTGTTTATGTGTACGTTTCTTTTGGGTAGGTATGTATAGACTTGGAGTTTGTGATTTTGGTTTGACCTGCAGGTTTCCGAGACCGTGTAGGGTTGATATAATATAAAGTATATGTGGTTTATGGCGTGTATAGGTATTCTGGGTTTTTGGGTTTATAATTGATTAGTTGTTACTGTATTTAAAGGTATTTTCTAGATTTGTCTAGTATAGTTACTGTATAATTATGCTGTAAGTTTTGTGGTGGTAGGCAGCCTGTTTCAGGTGTGGTTTTGGTTTGACCTGCAGGTTTCCTGGACAGGTAAGGGTTGATATAATATAAAGAGGTGTGTGGTTTTATGCCGTGTATAGGTATTTTGGTTGGGTTTTATAGTTGATTATTTGTTTCTACATTGTAGCGGTATTCCTGGATTTACATGGTATGGGGGCTGTGTGTTTCTGGTGTAAGTTTTGTGGATGTTGGGCACTTCATTTCGGGTGGGATTTGGGTTTATGTATGTTCTTGTTAAGGGGAGTTCGGTGTTTTGAGGTTTGGTGGGTTGTGGGTTTTGCTTTGGTAGGTATTATTGAATGTTTTTATTTTAACGATTTATGTGTTTTATTTTACGTTTTGTGTTTGGGATGTTTCATTTTTTAATTTTGTATTTGCTTGTTTTGTGTTGGTTGTTTGTACTCTTTGCAATTTGTTTTCGGGTTGTTTTGGGGGATACATGTTTTGTTACTTCGTGGGTTTTGTTTTTGATGTGAAGGTTGGCGGATTTTTAGGTTGCAATGATAATTATAATTTGAGACCATACGCTGTTGTTGCTTATTTCTTTCTGTTAGGTGTGGTGTGTTTGCTATTTAGGTATACCTTGGATTTTAGGTTTCAATTGTTACGTTATAGGTATTGTATATTGATAGTGCTTGTTTAGATTGGAGATTTTAAATTTGTGGTATATGCTTTAAATTGTGTTTGCTTGTTATTTGGCATAGATTTTATCGTAATATTATTGTTTGCGTTTTGCTGTTTTTATTATTACTTGTGTGTATGTGTTATTTTGTAGTATGTAATGTGGGATTTGTTGTTACTTGTCATTGATTGAGTTGTGTTTTGGTAGGT
The DNA here is from genome assembly GCA_030849815.1 of Vickermania spadyakhi. NCBI lineage: Eukaryota > Euglenozoa > Kinetoplastea > Trypanosomatida > Trypanosomatidae > Vickermania > Vickermania spadyakhi. The sequence continues at coordinate 12,405 of JASAOA010001507.1, read as the reverse complement.
TTTAATACCTGCGCTTCGAATGTTTTAATGTGCTTGTGGATGTGTGATATACATGGTTTAGCGTATGTATTGCAATTTACATTATTGGTGGTAGAGGGTTGGTGGTTTGTGGTTTTGTGTGTAGGGGTGTTTTGGAATCTTGGATATATTATTTGGTGTGTTTTTGGCTAGATGCTTTTGCAGAGGATTTACTACTTTAGATTTTGCTTTTGAAGTAGGGTTTGTTGCTTTGCTCGCGTTAGTTGATTTACATATTGTAAATTTGAACTTGTGGGGATGTTGTGGCATAGTATATTGTTAGATTTTGTAAAGATTACATGGTAGGTTGGATTTGGTTACGTTGTGTGAGTTTTAGCTTTTGTTAAGGGTTTGGTATGGTGGATACGATTGTTATATTGTTTGTTGATTTTGATTGGTCATAGAGTTTATATGCTTTTAATGGATTTTGTAGGTACTGTACTTTGTTATTTTGCAACGTTGTTTATGATTTGTTCATGGCGTGTGGTAGTTTACGTGTTTAGCTAGGTTGTTTTGTTTGTTTTATAGTTTGTGGTTAAAAGGCGTGATTACCGGTGCTTGCGTAGTAGACGGGTGCTTGTGGTTAAGTTTGCGTATGGCTTGCTTGTTTTGTGTTTGGAGTTCCTATCTACTTATATGCTTGTAATATTATTTAGTTTGATTTTATTTTTGTTTGGGTATTACTTTGCTATGAGTTATATAAGTCTTATGTGTATATTCTAGGTTTGTTAGTATGTTACTGCAGGAGGCTTCTATTTTACTTGTTGCATTTTGTTTATACAATTTACACGTAGATGTTGAATGGTTGTTAATCGTTTGACGTACAGTGTGATGCAGCATAGTATTAGTGTTTTAGTTGTTTTGGTTTGTGTTTCCGATTGTAGGGTTGTGGCAAGTTATTTTGTCTTTCCGGTTGTGCTTGTGGGTTTATGCTTTAGGATTCTGTTTTCCTCGAATTGTGCTGAAGTCGTTTCGTCCTGGGGTTTCGTTTTTGTATGTGGTATTTGTTTGGGGTTAAATGTGTCTTTGTGGATGTCAAGGGCATAGTTTGTGTTGTTTTTGCTTGGTTGGAATGGCAGTTTACTGTACAGCTTGTTTTATGTTCTTAGTTTGTGTTTTCTGTTTTAGTTTTGCTGGGTTTTGGTTATGGGTTTTATTTAAGGGAGGTTCTATGGTTTAATTTGCAATAGATATGTATGTAGATGTGTGTAGTTTGTTTAAAGGAGTGTTGTATTGGTGTATTATAGGCTGGCAGTACTGGTAAAGTCACCGTTATTACTGGTTGTTTGTTATGAATGAGCGGTACCAGCTTGCGATTTGTAGAGTTCCTGTTATGGTTTGGATTTAATTGTTATTATTTTACTGCTTGTTTTTTGTGGGTAAATGTTCCTTTGGTAGGTTATGGTCTCTGTTATATGGTTTAGTATGCTGGGTTTGGCATAAGTTATACTTACTTTAGTTTCAATTAGTTTTTGCGTGAACGGTAGTTTGTAATATTATTTCTTTCGGTATTTGGTTCTTTGTATTATTACTTTGCTTATGTTATCGTTTGTTTGTATGAGGTTGTTCGTATAGATTTTCGTGTAATTGATTTAAGGTTTGTTTCTACAGTTCTTGTTTTGTTAGCGTGTGTTAATCGTTTAACTTAAGGTTCGTATATGGGTTTAGTTTATAATTTGTTGTAGAGTTTTTGTGTATGTTTATGGTTTGTTTTTGTGAATCGATTTGGGTGGTATGTAATGAAACTTTTAGTTTTTCGTGGTTTAGATGGTTTGGGGTTTGCGGTACTTGTTCCTCGTAGAGTGGGTTTAGAGTTTGTATATGTTTAATTAGTGACGCTCCACGGAGTTTTTTCGCTGGGTTATATCCTGTGTTTACTTCTGTTTTAAATGTTTTTGTTGACAATAATTGTACTTTCGTTTGTGGTTTGTTGTGGGGTGTCTGTACATTCTTAATTGGTTCTAATTTGGTGTGTGTTTGGAGTTGTGTTTTATGTTGGGTTTGTGTGGACCGTGATTGTTAGTGGCGTGATTTTAGGATTTATATACAGCTTTGAGTATCCTAATTTGTACAAAGTTTATTTTGGTTTGTTTATGGTTACTTGTTTATTTGGGGGTGTGTTTTGTTTGTGCTGTGTTGATGCTAGATTGCTTTGTGAACGTTTGGGTTTTGTGTGTTTGGCATTAATGGAAGTTGTTGTGCTTTTAGACTTGCGTACTTATAAAGTTGCAGGTTTATGTGTTTGTGAGGTGTTTGTTCAGGTTTGTGTACTTACATAATTGAGTATGGTTGCTTTTTGTTTGTGTACTTGTGTATACGGGTTTTATAGTTTGTGTAACTTTCGTGAGTGTTGTGTGTGCGTGGGCAGTTTGGGATTTGGTTTTGTGTGCAGCTGTGATTAGTTTGCTTTAAATTGTGGGCGATATTGGAGGGTTGCGTACATACTGGTGTGGAGATGGATTACTGTTAAATTGCAGGTCTGAGGTTGTAGATTTTTGGGGTATGTGTTTGATGCTTAAAGGTTTTGTTTTCGACTGTAATAGTGCTGCCGGATAGTTTGTTTTGGGTGTTACTCGCTACTTACAAATATCGTTCATATAGATATTTGGGTTTAGGCAGGTTTTTGTTTTGTTGTATGTTCTGTGAATATTGTCTATTTAATTGCGGGATTTAGAGTCCAAGGTTTGAAGTAGTTTCGGTGTTTGTTGTGGGTTTCTCTGGACCTGCAGGTTTCAGGTGATGTAGAGGGTTGATATAATATACATATAGTGCTGGGTGTAGGATTTAGGGGTGAAGTTTCCATAGTATGAGGTTGTTTTAGGGTGTTTTTACCTTATTTTGGTTCGTATTTGTGGTTGACGTGTAGAGGGTAGGTATAATACCCGTATAGTGCTGGTTTATAGTAGGGGAGGAGCCCTCATATTATAAGGGGTTTAGGGTGTTTTTACTGTATTTTGGTTTCGTATTTTGTAGGTGTGTAGAGGTTCCAACTTGGGGGTTTTTGGTGTTTTCTGCAGGTTTCTTCGGAACTTCGTGTTTTGCTTCCTGTGGAGGGTTGATATAATATAGGCCGATTTGTAGGTTGACGTAAGAGTTTCGTGTTGCGATTGGTTGGGGTCATATAAGGTTGCAGGTAGCATGTTCTGTGGGGTGTTTAGGGATCTGTATTTTTATTATTTTTGTTGGCAGTGAACTGTATTAATTTTATTTGGTGTTTTTTGGGGTAGGTGTGCTGTTTGGTATTTGTCGATGTATTATGATTTCGCGTGTACGAGTGCTTGGGCGTTTAGTTGTAACTTTGTTTAGTTGCCACAGCTTATGCTTGTTTGCAGTTATTGTACGTATAGTATTTGCAGGCAGAGGTTGGGTTTCGGCAGGTGTTTGAGTTCCGCTTTGTAGTGGTTTTGTAGTGTGCTCTGCGTTTTTGTTTCTTAATTGATTTAGAACTCCGGGTAAACTGTATGGGTTTGAGTTTAAATGTAGGATGTTCTTGTGGGTTGGTTTTGCTTAGGTTTAATGTAAGTTGTAATATGGGTGTGTTGTGTACTTATTGGAGGCACTGTGTAGGCTTTGCATTGCTAGTAGGTTAAGTTACGATATATGTTCATGCTTGTATTGGTTTCTTTAAAGAGTTTACTGCTTCATTTCCTGTATCAGAGTTTTTGCCTACTGTTTGTTTCTGAATGCATTGGTTTTACATCGTTTATATTTGTTAGTTGCTATTTTACGTTTATTAGGTTTTAGTTGTTTTGTTGTTAGGGTTTAGTGTGAGTATTTTTTAATTTGTAGTTGGTAACTTGGATTTAACTTATATAGCTGGGGTTGGTGATGAAGAGTTGTGTTAGTTAAGGGGGAAGTAGTTTATGGTATGCATATGGGTTTCTATTTGTTTCGTTGTTGGTTTGGTTGCTTTAGGGGATGGGTTGGTGTTCTGGTTAGATTAAGTTTTGGAAGTTATGTTGTTTTGGTACGAGGGGTATGATTTATAATGCGTGGTTTGTAGGGGAGAAGCGTGTTGGATTTAGCTTGACGTAGGCGTGATATTTCGGGGTTTATGTTGTTGGTGTTGAGGTGTGGTTGGGTTTTGCAGTTTAGTTTGACTGTGTGGATTGTTATTGTTAGGAGTTTTGTTTTATTGTTGGAGGGTATGCGTTAAACTTCAGAGTTGATGTTTGTGGTTTGCAGGCAGGTAGCTTGTTGTTTTGCATTGTTGTGTACGTGTTTTGGGTTTTCTATTGTAGATAGGTTGTATTGTGATATTTCCTGGATACGATTTGTTTTTATCTTAACTTATAGTTTTGTGGTTTTGGTTTGTAGTTTGGTTGCGTAACTTAGTTGTTTAGCTGATATAGTTAATTGATTTGTGTTTTGTGATAGTTTGGGTTTGCAAGTTTTACTGCCGATGTTGTACTTATACTTCTTATAATATTTGTTATAGTGTTGTGGGTTTTGGAGGTTTCACGGGTATTGCGTGTAGTGCTGTTATTTGCATGTAGTGTAGCATATTTTAACCATGTAACGCATACATAGGTGTTTCATAACCTACATTATTATGCCTAACATTTTGTTTGATTTTTGGAACTTATTATTTGCATTAATTTGATTATACAATGTAATATTTCTATCTTTTAATTCTTTTTTATTGTGGTATTACTTGCTGATGGTAGTGGATTTGTGTGACTTAGGTTGTTTGCTTGTGTGGCGTATGTGTTGGTTACAGATTTGTAATTTTATTTTATCGGTTGCTGTTGTGTTTTGCTTGATGAGTGCCAGGTAGTTGTAGTTGGGTTTGATATCGTGTTAAACGTGCATGTAGAACCATATAAGTACCTTTTGGGATAGACTGTAACATGTCTTATTAGGTTTGTACTTATTAGATTTACAATATACAAGTTTGATTTCTTTTTTACGTTTGAATTATTGTGTGCGTTTTGTGGTTGTGGGTTTTTATACGGAAGAGTTGCTTACTTGCATACTATTTGTTAAGTTTGGTAGATTGCTACATTGATAGTTTGCAGGGTTAGGTTGTACGTTGGAATTTTATTGTTGTGGTTTTTAGTAGTGAGCTGGGTTACATTGCAGCTAAATGCATGTTGTGGTTGTTGGTAGATGGTTATTGCCCGAGTTGGTTTACGGTTGCATGGTTTCCTGCTGAGTGTAGATTTATTATTTTATTGCGGTTATATTCTTTAAGGTTAATGAGTATGTTGATTGGTGGGTTTGGGGTTGTTAGTGTACTGTTAGGTTTTCCTTGGTTGGTTTTTGATTATGTGGTTTTGATTAGTTTCGTAAGGGTGTCCGTTGTTTCTTTTGTACTTAGTTGCAGGGTAGTACCTACAGATATAGTATTCAGTACATTTCCCTTTATTATTATTGTTTGGATGTTGCATAGCTGTTGGGCTTGTAACTTTTGGTTCCGGGTTTGCATAGGTATCTGTTGAAATCTTATTTCGTTAGTGGTGGGTTTAAGTTTGGAGGGAGTAGGTTGGCTTTACTTCGGTTTTTGACATTATTTGTTGACCTTTTGTTTTGAGGTTGTTTTGCTTCGTGATACTCAATACGGTTGTAGGTTGCGTTTCCTGTGTTGGATTGTAATGTTTTAGATTTTTATAAGTATGTTTTATGCGCAATACTTGCTTACCAGTGTAGATGGGGTTTGGAGATTTGTTAGGTTTATAGTAAGTTGTTTCTATATTAGTTTCTTTTGTTTGTTTGGGATAGTGTTGTTTTTGTGTTTTTGTTTTTGTCTTTGACTGTTGTATTCGCATCTAATATAGATGGTGTTGCACTGGATTTTGTTGCCTGGGGTTGTTCAGTAGTATAGTTGTGTTTTAGGGTTTCTGTTGACGTTTGTTTTTGGTGCTTTGTGACTTGTATTATTTTGCGGATGCATGGGTAAAATGTTATTCGTTTAGTTTTGGTTCCTGTAGGGTGCTTGTTTTCCTAATTTGCTTACACTGCAGGTGGGTTGCATCGTTTCGCTTTTAATTTGTTAATATTTTATATGATAGTTTAGATTTCGTATTTTGCTTTGATTGTGCCTGTTTAGCGTTATGTTTTGTGTTATAGGTTTAGTGGTTTGGAACTTGGAGCTTGTTATTTTAGGTTTGTTACGTGGTTTTATGTGTACAGTTTTTCCTAGGATTTTCTGGTAGATTAGAAAGTTGTTAGGGGTGCTGTTATATGCTTTATAATTAGTTGAGTTAGGATGTGTAATTGTTTGTATCGAGGTATTGTAGTTTTAAGTTGTATTTACATAATTTTTACTGTAATATTTTTACTTGCTTCTTGTTGTTTTTGATACTATTACTTTGTGTATGGATAGCTTATATGTTAGGGTATATGATATTTGTGCAATTGTTTGGTTTTGGTAGTTGCTTTTCTTTACTGGTGTTTTTATAGGTTTTGGGTTTACTTATTTTGTATGCGTTTCAGTTTTTTATTTCTGAAGTGTGTTTTGCGAGCTTGTGGGTGTGGGCGCCCGAAGGCTTTGCTTGGTGTTTTGGAGTATGGTGTTTTCGTCCTAACCTGCGGGTAATGTTCTGTATGGAGGGTTGATATAATATAGATACTGGGGGTTTAGCAGTTACGAAGGTGTGTGAAAGCCTTTTTATAGTAGGTTACGGGCTTATTTTGGGCATGTATAGTTGGGGTATTTAAACTTAGAGTGTTGGGCAGCTTTGTGGGTTTCCGGGTTGTCAGGGTTTTGTAGGTTTCATTGGTTTGGAGGTTACTTGTTTGTTGTGGGGATTGCACATTTAGTTTAGATTTTGTGTTATTGGATTTTGAAGTAGGTGGTTTACTGCGAGATTTGCTGTTTATACTGGTTAAGTTTTGGTGGATTGCATACTTGTATGGGTAATGGTGCTTTGTTTGGAGTTTTGGTTGGCGGATTGATAATGCTAGGTTACGGGTTGGTTTTGTGTGATTAGTTTTGGATATTGTCTTATTGCTGGCATAGGTTTCTGGAATTACTAAACATTGATATTAACGCTTACATATTTAGTTTAGATTTTCGCAGGTTAAGTTTGTAGATGTGTTGTTTTAGATTGTTATTTGTTTTAGAACTGCTAGTTGCCTGAGGACTCACGTGTATAGTTATGTTTTATGCCGTTGATTTATACATTTTAGGTGAACTTGTAGAGTTGTGATTCCCGATTAGAGGTTGTTGATTATGGTTTACGAGGTTTTGTTTGGATTTAGTATTAGTTTGGCTTCGAGGAGTTAAATTTTAGAGTGTTAGCGTGCATTACACTAGGATTGCTTCTTGGGTTAACCGCTGCATTTGTTTATTATGCTGCTTTATTAATGTTCTTTGTAGTTGTGAGTTGTTTTAGAGCTTTTATTATAATTGGTGTATTTACATATCTTTACGTACTTTTTTGGTTTGTATGAGGTACGTTTGGGATTCTGTTATACAAAGATTTCCAATTGATGGTTTGTGGAGATTTGAATTGGGTATTGTGGGTTATAGGACGGTAATTAACTTTGGTCTTTTAGTTTACTTTATTATATGTTTGGGAATTGATTTGATTTGGGTTTGGTGTAGTCTTTATGTTCGGATACGTTTAGGTTTGCTGCCGGATAATTTGGTGTGTCCTATTAGGTTACGTTCTTGCAATCTTGGGTAGATGTTTTGTTTTGATAATTGCTACTTACAGTTGTAATGTTTGTTTGGTGTTTTAGTTTACGTAGAGTTGTTGATTACTTATATTTGTTATAGTGCTGTTCTGTTGTAATTTATTGCAGGATTTTGGTAGTTGCTTTATAATTGCTTTATTGTTTGATATAGGTTTGAGTGCTGACATACCTCAAGGTTTTGTGATTCAACTTTAATATTAATAAGTTAAGCTTGTACCGTACAGATTTGATGATTGTTTTGATTTCTTTAGGGTTCAATGCTTGTGGTTTGTCTTTGATTGGTTTGTTTATTTATTTTAGATTTCCACATGTTTGGTTAATGTGATTATTTTGTTGGTTTAGGTTGATTTGGCTAGGTGGGCGTAGTTTTGATTATGGTGGTTATATTCAGGTGGGATGTTCTCATAGGTTTTATATATTGTTATTGTAGTTGCTTGTTTGTGGATTGTATTTGTCTATTTATGTTTTGTGGGGTATTTAAGTACGTTGTTTTAGGGTTTGCTTTTTAGACGAATTGATTTTGTGGACTTTATATATGTTAGGATATGTTTTCTTTTATTATATTGAGTTCATATGGCTAATTTAAACTTGTATCTAGATTGTAATAGCACTATTGTAATTCTTTTTTGTTTTGTAGTTATTACTTGGTGGTTATGAGGTATGGATATGCGCGGGTGGTTGTTTACTTCTTGCGTTGTACTTACGAGTATCGATGTTTATACATATGTTTGTGGTTTGTTTATGTTTGTTGTGTTAACTTTGGGAATTTACAGATCAAGAGATATGTTGTGTGTTTTTAGGTTGTGTATTATGGTGTAATGTCTACTGTGTGGGTTTGTTTAACAGTTTGTTATTAAGAGTACTTTGCTGAGATTGTGATACTCTTTAGGATGTAGGTTGTGATAACATGGTTTATTTGTGTGCTTCTTAATTGGTATTCCTGTCCTGTGATTTGTTTAGGGTGCATTACGTGGACATCGTACGTTGATGCTTTGTAGTTGTTTACAGGTTTGTTGGTTTAGATTATAATTTGTATTCGTAATAGTGTAGTTTCTATTCGGTGACTTTAGTTATTACATTCAGCTTTATGATATAGGTCTTATTGTTTGTGGCTTTGGAGTTACACGTTTGTGATGTGCTTAACATTGCTTATAATTTATGTTTGTTTTTCTGTGCATAGTTTACTAGATGTATTTAGTGGTTTTATAAGTTGGTAGTTTTATTTATTGAGTTTACTTTTTGGTGAGGTTTGTTTTTATTAGTGGTTTGATTTACGTTATGGGTTTCGGGTGTTTTGTTTGTTAATTCTAGTAAATTTGGCGGGATTGTAACTTTGTTTTGAAATGTGAGCAGTGGTGGATTACTATTTTATTGCTAGAACCTGTGTAGATTGTGTGTTTATGTTATTGGTTTGATACGATTTGTTGTATGCTTAACGGTGTTTTAATGATATGATTGCCGGTTACTGGCATGGGATTTAATGTCAGGGATTTTAGTTTTAGTGGCATGTTTATTTTGTTGAGTGCGTGTAAGTGCTTGCAGATGTTATGTTTTCGTTATGGGATTTGTTTTACTTGTAGAGGTGCTTTGTATTTGTGTTTTTTCGTTCTCCTTTTGAGTTTTTAGTTTGGGTTATTCCAAATTGGTTGTAGAGGTTGGGTTTGTATGCAGTATTCTGGGGATTTTGTTTGTGCAACGCGTGCAGGGTTGCTTGGTTTTCGATATATAATTTCCACTTTAATGATGGTTAGAGTTCGAGTTTTGTTTAACTCTGTGTCGCGTTATTCTAAGTGGGATTCGTTATTTTATTTTCGTTTGCCTTGGAGGTTGCTTCAAATTAGTTGAAGTGGTAGGTTTTGGAATTGTTTATAGTTCTGATTTTACGGGTTTATTAGGGTTTGTTGCTCGAATTTTTATTTACTGGATTTAAATGTTCGTTTTGGGTTTTTAAAAGTATGAATTTGTGATTATTACTGTATTTGAATTTGCTTAGAGTTAGGGTTTGGTGTTGCGTGAGGTGTTGGTTTGGTTTCTTGCTGAACTTTGTATGCGGGAGGTTTGTTTCTAAGTTGTTTTGTTTGTTACTTGTATGTTACGTTTACTTTGTTTTTATTGCAAGCATTTGTTTGTTTATTGTAGTTAAGCCTGCAATAAATTTGTTATTTGTTGCGGATTACATTACTGTGATGGTTACCGTACATGTAGGCTGATTACCGGTTTAAGCGTGTAGATGTTGCTGTTTTTACTTTTGGTTTGTTTTAGGTTTGCGTTCTACGTTTATGGTTTGCAAGTACAGATGTGTATGGGTTTGGGGTGTTTGGTGATGATTTACTTTGGCTGCGTAGTACGTGTATTAGTATACGTTGATTTTGTAAGTTTGTTGGATTTAGTGTGCTTTGCGATGCGTAGCTGCACCTATGGGTTTCGTTTGGGTTTGTAACATGGAGATGCGTTTTAGGTCTATAATAGTTGTTTGTGGTTCCTGTAGTGTTTAGGGGTTTATGTGAGTTTAGGCTTTTAGCAGGTTTAAGTTGTTTTATGGTTAAGTGGGCAGCTGCGGGTTTCCGGTGTGGTGGAGGGTTGATATAATATACGGAAATGTTGTGTTTCGGGGTTGTGTGGTGTTTTAGGAGGATTGTTTAATTTCGGTGTTTTTTGTTGGTTTCAGCATGATTTAGGTGCTTTTGGGGTTTAGAGATGCATTTCTGGAGTTTTATATGAGTACCTACAGATTTTTGAGGTGTTGGAGGGTTGATATAATATACAGGTATGTAGGTTTAGCTTACAATAAGGTTTTGTAATACCACTGGGAATTAGAGTTTTTATGTAGCCTTATACTTTTGTGTGTTGGATGATTTGTAAGTTTTGAGGGTTTTGGTGGACATAAAGGTTGTTGGTCGCGTTAGTTGAGTTATATTTGCATTGGTTTTGGCTTGATTTTAGATTTGCCGTATTTTTAGATTACGCTTGGTGTGGTTATTTAGTTACTTGTTTGGTTTGCTGATGATTATAGTGATTATATAGCTTTGTTTTTTGGTTTGCGTATCAGTATATAATTTATGTTAATAACTTGCGGTTTTTGTTGCATTTATAGTTGCATGTTGTTAATTTTTAGCGTGTTAAGATTTGCCTCGGAAGGTGTGGGGTGTTACATTAAGGTTGGTTTTTATTGTTTTTTGATTTGGGTTTGCCGTAGATATTTTGGGTATGTTGCTTGTTTGGGTGTATGGTGCACAGGTTAGTTGGGTTGTTTTTACGGAGTGCTTAACTTAGAGTGTTTGTTTAATAGTTGATAACGTTACATAAAGGCGTGAGGTGTATTTGGTAGGTGCGTGGCATTGTACTTTGTTTGTAGACTTTAGGTATATAGGTTAAGCTTGTGTTGTAATTTGCTTAGTTACCTTAAGTTTTAGGTTTGGGGATTGCCATTCAATGGTTTTGTTGGCTGAGATGTGTTTGGGGTATTTTATGTTATACGTTAGATGCTGAGGTGTGTTATAAAGGTTTAAGGTTTGTTATAGAGTGTTGTGGTGTAGGTGTTGTAGGCTGTACTTTGGATTTTTTGTCATGGTTTGTATAAATTAGCTTGCGCTTGGTTTTATAGTTAGTTAGTGTTTTGTGGGTATTTGAGTGTCTTCAGTTGGGTGGGTTTGTTTTGCTTTTAAGGGTATCAATTCTGGTTTATTGACCTGCTAGTTTCGGGTTTTGGTTGTTATGTTGCAGCACTTGGGGTTTGTTTTTGTGGAGTGGTTCTTTCGGGTTTATTATTTAGGTAGTTGTACTTTGGTTTTGTTGTATATTAATTGCTGTTCGAACATGGGCATTAAGGTCTTAATTGTGAGTAATTTGGGTTACTTGTGTAAGTTTTGCGTTTGTGGGGATGTTGTTGGGGTGTTTGGTGGGTTAGGTTTTCGATTAAATTGATTGTTTTGTTGCATTATTCGCGTTATTGTGTAGATTGGTTTTAGCTTGTTGTTGTAGTTTGTAATTTTAGGTTCGAGTAGGTTGTAGATTTACGTGGATACAACGCGTTTAACGTACGTTTGGTTGCTATTACAGACTAGGTTTGCAATAATGTTTTATGATTTCGTGTTAGGATTGTGTATTACTTTAGAATAGGTATGTGCACTTGGCTTTTAGAAAGTACCATTTTACTTCAGAGTTTGCGTGCTATGTTTTGTATTTTACAGATATAATAAGTTTTGTAATATTGTATGCATCGGTTTCGGGAGATGGGTGCTGTTAGCATGCACTTTAGCGCAAGTTTTTGCTTGGGTTGCTTACATGTAATGGAAGCTAGTTGTGCAGAGGTTGTTACTTCATTAGTGGTTATGGTACTTGGGTGGTGTGTTGCGTATTGTGGGGATTAGGTTGGTTTTATTTTAGTGTTTAAGGGTTTGTTGTTGTAGGATAGGTTCGTGATTTTGTTTTTTGGACTTTGATGAAGTATTTTAGGGGTGGATGGTTACATTAACTGCTAGAGTTTGTGAAATGGGTTTTACTCAGTAGTTTTATATGGGATATAGAGTTTGTTTCCGGGTAGGGACGTAGCTCGCGGGGGATTTCATACACCTTGGTTTTGGGGTGTCTTTCAATTGTTAATGTGCTTGAATTGTGATATTTTATGGTTATTGGATAGATTGCTAAAGCTGATCGCCTAATTTCTTCGGGATGTATTAGTGGGAATGTAGGTTGTTTTCACTGATTTGGTGGCTTTAGATCTTGGTGGGTTGTTTTGTTTTTTGT